>JAVXUM010000011.1:4201691-4212088 GCA_035590655.1 Pouteria glomerata | reverse complement strand
GTCTTCAATTAGATAGGGCCGGAGGAATTAGGTTATATATAAATATATATATATATAAGAGTTTCAGAGGACTTGATTGGTAGAAAGAGAGAGAAGATGGAGCTAGTTCCAGCACAACCAGGCCTATCTCTACAAATCAGCCCACCAAACAGCAAACCCACATCTGGTTGGAGGATTTGAGAAGAAGGGATAGATTTGAGTTTCTGCACAAACTCCGTCTCTTCAATAGCCAAACCCGATGAAACCAATTGTTTCTACTGACAACCAATTTTCTTATAAGATTGTATTTTTAAAACGCATCTTTAAAATATTTTTACTAGGAATTTTTTTCTTTTCTTCAAATTTACATTCTGATAATTTGTTTTTTTTTTTTTTTTAACATCAGTATTTTGCCAATTAAGTTGAAATGGACAGTATCATTAGAACCAAAAAACAGTCATCCGGAGGAGAGAGTTCTTTTCTAACTTTGAATTATATTTTAGGCTGCATCAGGAACCAATGAAATTGTTTGAATTGTTTCAGTTGACATTGGTGTCGCAACCGTAAATATTTTGGCAACCCATGCATGCATCCAGGGTTTTATTATTGTTGTTCAGTATTACAAAAACCAAAGTGATATTTTAACAAGTGTTAAAAATGGAACTGTATCAAAAGACCCACA
Source organism: Pouteria glomerata (assembly GCA_035590655.1). Lineage (NCBI taxonomy): Eukaryota > Viridiplantae > Streptophyta > Magnoliopsida > Ericales > Sapotaceae > Pouteria > Pouteria glomerata. The sequence goes on along the minus strand of JAVXUM010000011.1, from coordinate 4,211,427 downwards.
ATTACTGGGAGTTAAATTCCACAAATACTTTAAACGGTACCGACCGTTCAGTATCGGTTTGGTTGTGTATCTAGAACTATATATCCAATTTCACATTGGTTTCAATTCTGATATGTTTTTGGTTGATGCAATCACAGATAAACTGGAACCAAACCCATGATACCCAATAATCATTAGTACCTGTACCATACCCATTAAGACATATGACTACGGTTGGTTTCCTTAGAATAAATCAATAGAAATATAATTTCCATAAATTACACAAACAATAATTCTCAATAACTATAGAAAAGACAGCAATTTAACAAATCAAAAGTCCTAGTAGATTTTTCTTTTTTTCCAGGGTGGTAACACTTGTGATTGTGCAGAATTCACATCAAACGACAGCTAAAACATTTTATAAATAAGTATGGCTAAAATCAAAACAAAGCTCAATGGTTTTCTTCGTAACATTTCTCTATGAAGGAAAAATAAATGCCACAATAAAATAGAATTTCACCCACAAGTCCCACCACTGTTTGCAAACACACATGCACAGGCATATTAATGTATCTTACCCTGTATGCATGAAATATCCTGTCATTTTGCATAAAATGAACTGAAGAACTCAAAATTTATATTAGGAGAAAGATCATACCTTTTTCAATTCCTTGATTCCTTCAGCAAATTCATCCCTCTGTAGCAATGCAAGCCCTAGCATGTAGTGGGCCTGTCGCATTAATCCCAAATGAGGTGTTAAAAAAAAAAAATACTAAGTGATTAAACTCAATCTCCTTTTGATAAGAATAAACTAAATAAACATGTAACAAAATCAACCGACAACATACTACCATAATGTTTCTCACCGAACATTAGAATGGATGAGCTAGCCAAAAAGAAGTCAAATCTCCTTATAAGTGCTGATTGAGGATAAAACTTTCCACTCTGGACAATAGCAAAAAAAAATTCTTCTATATTTACAAATATAAGATACTGCTACTAACGTAACACTATGGGGTCACGTACTCATATCATGCCAGTAATACAAAGCCTTACTTGCAGCAGGAAAAACATACTCACATTGCCATCAACTTCTACAAAACCCCCAAAGGCATCACCAATTCCCTTAAACACATCCTCCCCCCAAAGATGCACCAGGAGACCCATCACCCTGACCAGACTTACTCCTCCTTCTATCCAGATCTCGAACATGGTCTCTAATTGTCCAATGAGTCTATCAACAGAGGGTTTTTTGCCAGCATATTTTCTCCTTGAACTCTTCTGCAAATTTCGGCAATGGAAAAACAATTAGAAAATCTGTTTCCTCAACTCATTAATCTCAATCTCTACCCTCCTGGGATAACCCGTGACTTGTTCATCCATCCATGCAACTCCTCAACCCTGAACAAGAAAGAAACACTCCAGCTCAAGCTCCAACCCAAGCAATGGTGCAAATTCCTTCTGCTATTTCAACAATCAGCTCCCCCTATGGTCAAGCATCAAACCTCTCCCTATCTTTGCCGCGCTACATCGACGACTAAATCTCATCCAAGTTGGGAAAGTTGCAACCTCTACAAACGATTTTCCCTTCCCAAGCTCTGCCTCCACCTTACAATGAGATTGAACTCCCAAAAAGAGAATGGCAAAGCTCATCCACCCACTATGCTTGTCATCTTCAGTTATACAAACTCAGGACCTCCCCTGAGGCATGAAAAGCTTGAGCTGCAAACACCACTCTCCTTGTCTCCACAGATAAGAGTTCTGCAGCATGCGTCTCCCTTCAACCAATTTATCAAATTTCACCTACAGCTGCTCTCCCTAGGTTTCCTAATGCCACACCATCAGCATTGATCTTAATCCATAGAGCAGATGAGCATATTTATTGATACAGATTTGCAGTCTAGATATTTACAACAATAATATTTCATAGTCAACTATCTCCTTCTACATAAAGTGTAGACTTGATCAAACCAAAGAAAAGATATTGAAAGTTGCAAATCAACTCAATTTCATAGTCCCCCAACCAACCGTATGCCAAATGAATTGAATTAACATATGAAGTTTACTTTTTGCACCTCCACACTAGGTAATAAGAAGTTACATTACATCAATTGCATATATGTTAGAGAAGATGAAAGTATATTTATGCATCTCAACTATTAATAAAAATCTATGAGAACTACATAATCAAAAACATATATATTTTTATTTGAATACTGCACATTGCAAGTAATCCAAATTACCTAATGTAAGGGAAGTGGCTTTTTGAGACTGTGACAAATTTCGCCCTCTACTCGAAAGGCGGAGGAAATGACTCTCCTAAGTACTAATCCAAGTATAAACTCAACAACAATTCTATACAGACTTTCCGAATGAGCTTATTAATTGAGAAAGTTGCATGGAGAAGTCCTTAGAAGCACCTCCCACCAGTCACTCAAACCCAAGATTCTAAGTCTTTTATGCTACCACAATTAAGCTCCAATAAATTCCAAAAGAAGTAAAAGAATATCTCAACATCCAATTCCTCAAAATGAAGACCCAAAATTTTCTCCAATAATTGAAAACCATTAATGTTAAACAGTTGTAGGACTAAAGGTGGAGCCACCATATGTCCAGGAGGGCAGGTGCCCACCCTTAAAAAAAAAATTATTATCTAATATTTATTTATTTTTTTTCTATTAATATTATCTTTAGTGCTCACTTATACCCACACAAGAGAAGGAAAAAAAAATTAGCACAATACCAATTGTGTATACCCAAGAAAAAAAAAATTAGCCTAATACTAATTGTGCCCAAATAATGAAAGAAACAAATTTTAACCTAATACACACCAATATAATTATATCCAATCCACCTAATATAACGAAAATTTATCGACTTTTGGCCCTTTTTGTCAATGAAAATGTTATATTATATATAATACTTAAATTATTTATGTATTTTATAATTAGCATCTACCCACACACAAGCTCAGCCGGCATAGGACACTTCAGTTCCTTGAGCAGTCTATGAAATCAACGATAATCACAAACAAGCTTCAGTCCTTGGGAACAGTCTATGAAATGATTAACGCTCAGCACAAAGGACAGAAAAATAACAATTTCCGAAAACATTGACAGACAATACGATGGCAAGATTTAAGAATTCATTAGCCCTAACCTTAAAAGAATTGTGATCAAGCTCAATGGCTCTTCTACAATCCTCTTCCACTTTCGTCCAATCACTATAAAACACCCAAACGCAAATCAAAAACCAAAACACAGTCAACATCATCGGGCAATTCAAAGTCCACGCTTAAGACTGTAATAGATGAATTGATAAGAAGGGTATCGTTCGTACATACCTCCGCTTGCGATGGCATAAAGCGCGATTGGTCCAATACACAGCAACGTTTGGGCACAATGTAATTGCCTAAAATTCCACGATAACAAAATATGTAAGCAAAACAAAAAAAAAAAAAAAAAAAGCATCTCTAACTTTACGATTAAAGAACAGACAAACGAACAATGCAACAATCCCTACAGAGACAGTGCTTTCAAAGATTTTTTTTTTTTTTGGGTATCGATTTTAGAAGTTGGTAGACCCTAGAAATGTATTATATGTGTACAGATATTTATAGATCCAAACCTCTGTGTAAGCATCAATGGCGGCACCAAATCGATCTTTCTTGAAATAATTGTTGCCGTCTTGCTTCAATTGTTCTGCTAGACTAGCCGGTGTACACACGGCAAGAGTTGTAGCCATACTCTCTCTCTCTCGATATCTGCCGTTTTCCTAAGACTCAAGCGACACCCTTTTTGTCTCTCCACTCCGCCTTCTACTCCATTTCTCTCTCCCACGTAGACAAATATGGCACATATAGAAGAAAGACGATTTCAGAATCTGATCGACGCTTCAATAAGTGAGAGTTTTTGGTGGCTTTTTAGAGTGTCGAGACTCATCAGAGTGATCATTCCGCGACTCCATTCTCGGACTAAGAAAGAGAGAGGAAATAGCGAAGTGGAAGACCAGGGCAAAGACCCTGGCCGCTTTCTTCTCTCTCTTTCTGAGTGGACCCGGTACTTTTATTCGTTTTGGGTCAGCAAGGTATTCATTTTCAGCTATACATACACCTATGTGTATAGCTGTATAGAAGCTACATGGCTACTTTTTCTACTGAGAGGTTGACGACGCATGTATATATATACGATTCCTAGAGGCTTCGTCCAAGCAGAAATCAGATGTATTTAATTGTTTTTTATTTATGTTTTTGGTAATTAATTGTTTTTTATTTATTCAATTAATACAATTTATTTCTTACTTATATGAAATGTCATAAAGTCGTTTAAATCATGTATGTTGGGTTTTAGGCGGTTGAAATAAAGGAATTCATTGTAGGACTGCAGTGAAGAAATTAATGGGTCAGATTTGTTTACAATTAATTTAAGGATTTTAATTTAATTTAATTAAAATTATTTTTAAAATAAAAATAAAAATTCAAAAAATCTAATTAAATTATAATAAATGTAAAATATCAAAAGTCACATATAATTTATATACAAACAAATTTGACTTGTTGATTTTTTTACTATATCCCTTGTAGTGAATTTCTTCCCCTGTAGTAAATTTCTTTACTGCAGGCTCCTGAAACCCATGTATGTTGGTACAAAAAACTACTATAATACATGGCAACCATCAAGCAAAGCTTGTCTAGTGCAACCTAGCCCCCGGGGCATAGGTTAAGTGGTAAAGGCTGTGGTCGTTGTGATGGCAGCCTAACCGGCGCGAGTTCGAGTTGTGCTCCCAACGTCGAATAAGCATTGCACGATCGGTAAAAGGCAGGCTACAGACCCTGGCCACTTGACGCACATCCCGCGATTTACCTCCTCCACGATGCTTCAGGGCAGGGGCGGTGGGGGCCAGAAGAGTTTAATTTGTACCAGAACATATTTATAATTTTTTTTTAAAAAATGATAAATGCACTCTATTATTAGTTTTCTCAGCTCTACATTACTCTCATTTATTAAAACTATTGTAAAATAGTGAAGGCTAATAGAGAAGTGTATATATCCTAACCCGTTCTTTCCACTTTTGAGAGAATGAAAATTTAAAAATTAATTACTAACTTTTTTTTTCCATTTCTTCTAATTTCTTTTTTTTTTCTTACCCAAAAAACCTTACAAATAAGAGCTAAGTTTTAATTTTTTTTTTTCCGCTTTTCTTCCTATTTCTTTTCATCCAAATGGGCTATGAAGCTATAATTTAACATATTCACAAAATGTGCTCTCTCTTCCCCTTAAAAAACTAATCGCATTTATATCATATACACTCTCTCCAAAACTAAGGGGGTGTTTGAAGTGATAAAAAGTGAGATAAAATGAGATAATTTGTGAGTTCGTAATTCGTGCAGTGAGATAAAAAATGAATAACTTTTAGAGATTTTCAGAGTTTTTCAGAGATTTTCATCAAACCAAACAAACCCTAAACTAAATCCAACACAACACTTGACTGATTCTCTTTATATAGTTTGGTTAAATTGTAAATCTTTTATAATAGGCAATCTGTAAACAAAATGTTTCATCTATTCTATATTATTATGCATTAGATTTAGTTTTAGAGAGAGGAAGGGCCGAGAAAAATTAAAGATTATATGTAATAAAATTTGAATCTGAGATTAAATTTTCAAATTATGGAGAATATTAATTTGAATGAAAAAATTGACTATAGAAATTTAATTCAAACTATATGTTTTGTTTATTTACTTTTAAATTTTATACGAAGTGGTTATATATTTTTTGAATTAGGAATGTTAAATGTATTTTTTACTTTTAACTTCTCACCCTCTATTTCTTCTACATCAAATAGCATTTTTGTAGTGTGAAAAGTTAAAAATGAAATACATTTAACATTATTATTTTGGAGTAAATTACAAAAATAATGTATAAATAAGCCTTCTATCTTGTACCAAATTTACAAATACACTACCAAAAGTCAATTTGTAATAATTACATTCATAAAATAAGGAATAATACATAAATAAACTCTCAAAACTTATACTCAATGTATAAATACACCTGTATAATTTAATTTATAATAATTTATCATTTAACCAAGAAATAATAAATAAATAAGCCCTCGAACTTATACCTAATGTATAGTTACATCTTTATATATGGGGCGGTAAAAATGAAAATGTGTGACTCATGTAAAAAAATAAAAAAACAAAGAAAAGAAAAAGAAAAGAAGAACAAGAACAAGAAAATAACCAAGTAACAATTCTCTCCGCCAATTTTTTGCCAATTCCTAATTCTCTACAATCAAATGCCTAACATTAATTCAAACAAATTCATTTAACTCATTAAAATTATCAAATATGCATGAATTAATAGTGGTTCGATGACAAGAGAGTTAAAAGTGTATTCAGGAAATAATTTCTCTCTCACTGCCTATATTTCAAGCTAACACAATAAAAATTTGATTTACATCAACGTGTTGTTACAAATTCAACTATAATGGTACATTTGTATATTGTGTAAATCTTCAGTAACTTATTTATACACTATTTCTTAGCTTAGACGTGAAACTATTACAAATTGAATTATAAAAACGTATTTATATATTGAATATAAATTTAGAGTTTATTTATGTATTACTTAGTTCAAGAATGAAATATTTTAAATTAAACTATAGACATTTATCCTTACATTAAATATAAATTTAGAAACTTATTTGTACATTATTCTTAAATCATAAGTGGGTAAGTCTTAAAAGTAAATAATACAATATTTACTGTTTAGCCAAATTACAATGGGATAAAATATGTTTGCGCAATTTAATTGTATGATATATCAAAAAATAGGAGTAGGCAGGGAAGGTTATTTTGTAGTTTACCTAAACGAGGAAAGAGGCAAAATTGTATTAGGATTAGGGGTATTTTTGTTCACCTAGATTATGAATTTATTTTGCCAACAAAAAATAAGAATTATGTTTAGTGGGGGAGAGACTTCACAGGCCCTAATAAACTATATTATCCTCTAAAACATTTTACTTTTAATAATTATTGTTTTATTTAAGGAGGAATAATTTCTTCCTTTGTTTGTTTGGTTTTCCTTTAATTGTTTAATAAACGAACTTAGGTCAAATGTAGATAAGCATAAGAGACCGGACCCGCAAAGCTGTCACTTAGAGAGCGTTTGGCAGTAAATTTGATTAAGTTTTGATACTTTTTTTTATGTTTTTTTATGAGTTATAATTTTTTGTGTGTTTGATAAATAAAAATGTAATTTTTAACAAAAAAAAATATAATTTTTAAGTGTTTGATAAAATTGTTATGGTAGCAGAGTAAAAAAATATCAACTTTTGTATATTTGGTAAAATTTTTTACTATAATAGAGTAAAAAAGTATAAAAAAATCTACTGTCATATCAAATTATTATAATTATTATAACAGAATAGAAAAGTGACAAAAATTATGAATTTATCAAATAAACAATTTAATAACTTTTGATATTTTTTTTTTTTTTTGGTTAATATTTGAGCTGCCAAATGCAGCCTTAATTGACCGTAGCGAAATACCTATACTTGCATGCCACCTCAGCCTACGACTACTGAACGATCGAGATTAATTAAAAAAATAATCCAAGTTGCATTGTCATTACCATTAATGGACTAAAGCAAGATAATCCTTCTTTAGATCCGTTTCAGCCTCTCTATGAGACCATTTAGAGTCAATTTTGACCTGAACAAAAGTACAATTATATGCTACTTTAATAAGAAAATAAGGTGATTTGCTGAAATTAGACGAAGTCAATGAATAAAGATTAATCCCATTTTTGTTAGAATTATAATACTCCTATAAGCTGACCAATAAGATTTCCGTTTTTTTTTTTTAATGTCTTTGGGTCCCACTTTCTCCCACTATTATCTTTGAGTTTTCAAAAAAAAAAAAGCCACTTTCTTAAATTCTGCGGTGAGAGTCCACATTTTGAAAACTACTATTTTTTTTTTCTCTGATTTTCTAATGTTTTTACATAAAAATTCCTATGTTCTTTGGAAAGATAGGCTCTTCTAACTTCTTTCGTTGTTTTCGAAAACTCGACTTGAAAATTTGTTTAGCATATTCATTTTTATTTTTTAGTTTTAAAAAATATAAAAACTATTTTTAAAAGTTTTAAAAATTAAAAAATATAAAAATAAAAAATATTTTATCAAGTTTTATTTTTTTTCCACAACCACCATCACTAATTATAATCACCACCTACCACCACTCAATCATCGTCAACTCCCATTTGCTGTCACCACCTCTATTCGTTGCTGCTACTCATCTCCAAGCACTCCCAACTGATTAATATTGTTATCGCTGATCTTCGTCCACTTTTTACCGCAACCATTAGTTCTTACTCACCTCCAATTACTGTTATCTTTGATTACTATCTATCTTTGGCTATTATTATCAATCACCACCTTTATTATTGGTCACCATCCATTTATGATTATCTCACTCATTCTAACATTATAATTGTTAATTAATAATTATTATTATCAAATGATTTTTTAAATTTTTATTTTTATACTATAAAAAAAAATTAAAAATAAAAAACTAAACATAAAAATTAAATATTGATAAACCTTCACTTTTTCATTTTTAATTTATGTATAAATTCTTAAATGAAATTTTTTTTTTTTACTTGAATAGTACTTTTATATTATCTATGTGCATATCGTGGCACATACATGGTGTGTTAAGTAAAATATTGTTAACGAAATACATTAGGAAGCAAACCCTCCCTAAGAACCAAATGACGCCTTAGACACTTACTCACAGTTAATTACGGTGATCAATAATTACTTTTATGCAATCGATTTTAACCAACTATGCATCCTCACAATGTGCTTTGTAGGTGGTGTATGCTTTGTCCAAATTCTAGTAAAATGCATTTGACCGAAATGAGGATAGCATAGCGGTTCAACTCACCGGCCAGTTGCTGGGAGTCATTGGGAATTACAAAGATGATGTACTAAAGTCTAAAACGCATGCTAGCAAGGTTATTAAAAGTGTAGTTGGGGTAATAAAAAGTGAGATAAATTATAAATTCGAGATTCGTGCAGTGCAGTGAAATAAAAAAGTGAATAATTCTTAAAAATTTTTAGGAATTTTCAATGTATGTTAACAAACTAAATGCACTCTAAATGTCACTAAGAACTACAAATGTCGTTTTAGAAAGTCGTACTTTCAGATAGAGTGTTTGGTTCGTCAAAATTAATCAAAATTGATTAATTTTTACTAATTTTTTTTATATTTTTTACCAATCAAACTTTGTCACATATAACTTTATATAAAATCATTATATTTTTATTGTATTTTTTTTATTAATTTTTTTGCCAACTAAATACTTTCAAAATTTTAAAGTTCATTTCAGGCATAGCATCTTATTTCTCATATATAAAGACATGATGAATAAATTATCTAAGTTCAAATTAACATATTCTAGGGTTGGTGAGAGAGATAAACGACATGTAAGGTAATAAAGAGTTCTTTAATAAGGTGATAAGGATTTCTTTAATGTTCCTTCTTCTATTCATGTAATTATTTCTCTGTTGTTTGAGGTCAACAATAAAAAATCTAGTGCATTGTACCTATAGAAGTAAGTAGACTGTCAAGCTATATGAATTTTGTATTTTTATTTGATTATTTTTCTACTCATTTACTTGCATGTAATCGTAATTATCGTAAGAGTTTATATAAATTTCACACAATAATTATATTTCATTTACACCT
>JAVXUM010000011.1:4102763-4125337 GCA_035590655.1 Pouteria glomerata | reverse complement strand
TAAACATTTAAATTGGAAATTTAATTTTTTTATAACCACGCGGCCGTGGCGGATTGGTTCACCCATTCTATACAATACATTTATCCTAAATAGCCACCCACTCAAGCCAGTCACCAAAACCTTGCCGGCGCCAAAAGCACCCCCTTCTGAGGAAATTCAAGAAACAACGGGTGGCTTGAAATGAAGGCGGTTGATTTCAATCAGGAGGTTCGTTTGCTTTCGGATCCGATCCGATTCTCAGCCCCCGACGTTGCTCTGTGAAAGAGAAGATCGGAACAGAGCAGAGGGAGAATGAGTGGAGCAAGGCTGTGCGCATTGTTGGGGGAATTGGGGTACCAAGGGCACGAGGCATTGGACCCAGACAGCTTCGAATGGCCCTTCCAGTACGACGACGCTCGACCCATTCTCGATTGGCTCTGCTCCAGCCTCCGCCCTTCCAACGTCCTCTCTCCCTCCGAGGTTTCTCAGTTACGTCTCTCTTCCTCTCTCTCTCTCTCTGTGGACACACGCCTGTACGTATGTCTTCTCTTGTTGTTTCGTTAGCAGTCAAAGAACTCAAATCAGTTACCCAGTTCCTGAAACATTGCAGATCAATACGTGCTTTAGGGTTTTGCTCTTTTGAATTTCGGTAAATTCAGTTCACTTCCGATAATGCTAGATATTAATGATTTTGTTAGTGGGATTGTTATTTGGTTTACAGGGTTACTCTGATTTCACTTGTCCCTGTCGAATGATTTGCATCTTATCCCAATTTCAGTGAATTTGAAAGTGGGTCAAATTTTTGGTTTTTGGAGTCTCATAAATTTGGCCAATGTCTACTTCTCTCTTTCTTTTTTTTTTTTTTTTTTTTCTATTTATTTTATTTTTAAATTTTATGCTCCTAAGTTTGGGCATTGTTTATTTATCCCTTAAGCCTGTTTCCATCTTCACGCTTCTTTTGGTTCATGGGTTCAGGTTGCAATGCTCCTTGTTCAGGCTTTTACTTTTAGAAGATTTAGGCTTTGTTGTTTTGGGAATGATTAAGAAAATGAAAATGCTAAAACGTGCCTTAGAAAGGAAACCTTTCATTAGCATTAATTATGTTTCCTCTCCGTTGGTTAGTGGATCCTGTCCAAAATTTCACTTGGGGTAACTCAATATTTTCCATTTTAGTAATTAATTATGTTGTATCTGCTACACAGGTACGGTCAATTTCTGCAAGAAGGGAAGCTACTGGAGGTACCTATCATCATTTTGTTATTCAAAATAGTGTCTATGAATTATTGAATTCTCGTGTTCTTGTATGTTTCTTTACAATGTTCCATCTGCTTTTAGGCCCATGAAATTAAGATTTTTTCGGAGGAGACCATTTATTCTTCTTCTTACCATGTGTTCATTTATTATTATTTTAAGACACGGATCACTTTTTTAAGACGAACAAGCAGTGGGAAATTGGTTGTTATAGATAACAAATGGTGGTCTGGCATTTCAAAATTTTCTGATACCCCTGTAGCCTCTATGAAGTCTTCATAACTCTTGATTTATTTCTGGCTGGACTATGAGGAATGAAATAGTTGTAAAAAGTATGTTTGCTCTAGGTAGCCCAATATTTTGAAAACTGCAGTTTTGCTTTATGGAAATTTGGGATCTAGTTCTTAGAATCTTTCTTCTGCGGCGGCCTAAGTTGTGGGCAGATTTTAAATGGCTCATATAATTTGTTGACTTCATGGTGTTTTTGTTATATTGATATGATAAGTTTTCAAGTAACTTTGGGTGTCCCTTGTTTGCCTCCTTCTGTTTGAATAAAAGAATGGCAAAAATTTGCCATGAATGCTTGCATCAGATATCTTATTGGTGTTCATCTGCAATATCTCTAATCAAGTGTTCAAATGCATTTATCTTCATGTACATTTGATGTGATGATTTAAAAGGGGGAAGACTTGGATTTTGCTTATGATAGCATATCTGCCTTTTCAACTAGAAGAGATAACCAGGAGGCTGTTTTTGGAGCTGAAGAAGGATTGAAAGACATACGGTAATAGCTATTATAGCACGTATTGTTGATCTTGGATATTTTGTGTTTGGTTTCTTGTGTTTGTTCTGAGGCATTTGGTTATCAATACCTCTATTCTACAGCTTCTAGGGTGATATCAATAGCAAATGACAATTAGTTAATTTTGTCATACAGCTTTATTATGACAATTCTGTAGTTATTTTTCTGTGGGAGGCTTGTGTTCTTAGCTTCATATTTTTTTAAACACTTGAGACATTTTCTTGCTAACACACTGAGCTATTGTGAGGGAATGCTATTGTTGTTAAGAGATATTTTAGAAGTCATCCGAGTTAAAACTTTGGGCAGAAAATGGCTCTTAGAGTCTGTTCATTTCATAGGAGTTCAACTGCTGAGAATTGTCAATGATTTTAGTGCGGCATAAGAACTTCTTGTTTCTGCTCAAAATTGAAATTGTTTATAGCAGGAAATTTAACTATTTGAAACAATGGGAATGAAAATAAATGAGTTGATTCTTTGTATCTTCTTAGCTATTATTTTACAAAAAAACAGGATGGTTTTGCAAGTTCTTGTGTTATTTCTGAAGGGGTACTTTTGAAGGAGGTAATGTGATGGTTTTTTTTTATTTTTTTCGCCTGTTATTTATGGATTTTCATCTGCAGGGATGCTACTTTAGCATATAAAGCTGAGGCAGTAGCATTGCAGAGGCAGCTAAGGCAACTGCAGACTCAGTATGATATGCTCACTGGCCAAGCTTCGGCTTTGATCCAGGGAAGGAGGGCACGAGTTGCAGCAGTGTCTACTGTCAATGGACAACTTACTTCAATAGATGATAGCCTTTCAGCAAGAAATTTAGAGGTGTACTGTATAAACCAAAGTTCTTATGTTCTAACCTTTAGTAGTTCGGTATATATTTTGTGCAAACTGTGCAATTATGGTGAAATGTTAAGCTCTCTTTTATTTAGGAAGCAGGAAAGCTAGCTATTAAACAATGGCACTTGTGTATAATGATATTATTGATTGTTGACAATCTTTTATTTTCATCTGTTTAAGTTTATTTGAGTATCCACTTATTACTTGTTAACAGTTCTATTAGTTTTTAACTGCCCCCTACTTATCCGGTCGTTATGAACATCTTCTCTCTTTTTTTTTGCTTACCCCTCTCTTCAAACTCCAATAGAGGATATGTAAATTAAAATTCATTTTAATTCATAAAAAAAAAATGTCAATTACAATTCATTTTACTAGATTTTCCTGCCTTACCCCAAATGAAAAGGAAAGTGAGACAAGTATTAAGTTGGCTGTGTGCATGAATCATTTTCATTGAGAGACTGATTCTTTTGATACATCTTGACTTTTGAGGATATGAATTCAAATGTGTTGACTTAGAAGTCAGAGTGGCAGTGAGAATAAAGTTCGTTTGATGCACTTGAGGATGAGGATGAGTTATGGATAAGAACACGAGCATATAACCAACAGTATAATTTCAAATGTAAAGAAATATTCAGAATACATGTAGTACCTGTCTCATTGAAGAAAAAGTAGTTTAGTGGTTAAAGAGGGATTGGCACAACTCCAGAACTTCTGCTCAAATTGGATTAATACATAATATATACTCGATTTTAACCCTTTAAAGTGTTACAAGTAAATAAAGCTACAATGCCTATATGGTATTTTTTTTTTCCTGTTTCATGATAGTGCATGTATTTTCATACGAGTCTTGCCCCTTTAAATAATCTCTCGTATATATTTTCGACTCTGATGCACACATTCTTTTATGAGAAGCATAAAAGCATTTTATTTGGTTTTTTATTTTGTAAGTTTTGATTTTTTTTGATTGTAAATTAGATGAATGCAGTTCTGGGACGGATTGCTTCTACAGCTCAAGAATTGGCTCATTATCATTCAGGGGATGGTAACTTTTTCTTCACTTCTATAATTTGTGCACCATGTAATCATTTATAGAGGCATTTTTTGTTTAATTTCTATGCATTTTAAATGTTATGAGTTTACTTATATTTTTTCTCTTTTGACATATTTCATCATGGATTTTGTGTATATGCGTGTTGGGGAGAGGGCGTTTGGACAAGTTCTTACTGCCATCTGTGTCAAAACTATATTCGTTGCAATTTATATTTGAATGCCTAAGCTTTACCTTAGCTTGACATTCTGTATGAAGAATTAGAAAATTTGGAGCACTTGAGATAAACAAAGAGATGAAGAACATAACTTTTTTTTTTTTTGACTTTTCCATAGTAATGTTATTATACCTTGTACCTTTTTGATAAGTTCTGGAACTCTTTTTCATGCAGAGGATGGAATCTACTTAGCTTACTCTGACTTTCATCCATACCTGATTGTGGATGCTGCTTGCATGAAGGAGCTGAATCAGTGGTTTGTTAAACAACTGGACACGGTATATGATAAATAACTGTCAGCTTTAATTTATTTTCATTTATCTTATCGTCTCAGACGGTGTATCATAGACTTAGTTACTTCATGACAGCGCTTTATGGAAGCAATAGAGGCATGTGGTTTGTGTTCCTTAAAAAATGGTGTCTAGATTAGTCATTTGCAAAATTATTCGGATCACCGATGGTTACAAGGATTTGTGTCTCAGCTGTCTCAGAAAACAAATATTAATAGGAAGACAAGGATTGCAATTTTGGCTTAATCTTTTGGCTTTTTCAATAGTTGTTTTCTTGGAATTGTCTATTTTTACTCACATCCCTGATATATCTATAGTTGCGGCATGCGCAGAGAAATATTCTGTCCAAGCCATTTCAAATGTCCACTACTCTTGCCATCTACAATGATGACATGGGTTGTAGTAATATATATCATCCTACCTGACAGAGAAAAGCTGCTCTCTCTCTCTCTCTCTCTCTCTCTCTCTCTCTCTCTCTCACTCTCACTCTCATGTTCCTAAACTGACATGATGCTTTTGACATCATTTGGGCAAACAAAGCATTCTAATACGTTCTTTGTAGATATGTGATAAGAAAGGGATATAAGAAAGAACAGAGAGAAAATAGGAGAAGGACGAGAATTTAGGAAGAAGTTAGGAGGGCGCATTGTCTTCCAAGTCTCTCATTCAACACAGATACAGAGGAAGAATAGGAGTGAGAAAGGAGAAGAGTAATATGAAGTGAGAGGATATAGACATAAGATAGGAGCGAGTTTAAAATTTTGTTCATTTCTTTTTAACCCTAAGAGGTCATTTTATTTTTAACCCCTGGGAGGTCATTTTATTGGCCATAAGAAACCCCAGTAACAGGTAATAGCCATATGAACATACTCCTGAGCAATATAATGACATTAGCGCCTGGATTTTATCCTTGAAACCCTAAACAAATCTAAAACAAGAAAATACAACAATATAATTAGAATGAACTCCCAATTGATTTGTTTCCCCTTCCCCACTTCAATATTCTAATGATTGAAATGCTTGAAGAAAAGGAAGACCCATAGAAGGCCTGAGTTTTGAAGATTTAATGCCAGTTTGTACTATATTATAAGTTTGGTACCTCTATTAAAAATATTGTGCACTGCCTCTCTCTTCCATTTAGAAGATGTGAGCTTCAAACTTCCAATGGTGTAATACTATTTTTATCTAAGTTTTGTACCTTTATTAGAAGTATAATTCACTGTTCCTCCTCTTTAGTGGACCCATACTAAGCATCTTTCATTTCTTGCCTGATTGTAAGATAGACATTTTGTGCTAGAATCTAAAGATAAATGTTTAGCCCCGTTTGGTAATGTTTTTGTTTTCTGTTTTTTCGATTTTGTTTTCAAAATTTTGTAAACTTACAACAAAAATATGTTTGTTAAATCTGTTTACGTTTTTTTGTTTTCAAAAAATGAAAATATAAACAAAAAAACGAAAACAGAAGAAAAAGTGTTTTTACTTTGTGTTTTCTGTTGCAAATATTTTGTCAATTTTAAACTTTGTCCATTTTCGTTATATAATATAGTATAATAAAATATGATGTAATATAATACAATAATATAATTATTATATAATATAATTATATAATATGTAATATAATATAATAACTAATATAATATAATGTAATATAATATAATACAATACAATACTGTACAATATAATATTAATTTAATGATTAATATAATATAATAATTAAATTATAATATATTATAATATAATATTAATTTAATAATTAATATAATATATAATATAATATTTTCTAAAAATAAAAAACTAATAATTATAAACAAAATTACATTTTCAAACTTTCAGTTTTCATTTTAGGAAAGAAAAACAACAACGAAAAATACAAAATAGAAAACGGCAACAAAAAAACAACAACAGAAAAACGACAACGTTACGAAACAAGTTGTTGCATTGCATTGGAGTGTGTAGGAATTTTGTCAAGCCTCATTGGCGGTTATTTGATAACTTTATTAGTCTTATTTTATCAACCAGAAAAGCAGAGGCAAATAATTAACTTTCTCCACTTTTTGGGGGGACAGTTTTTGTATGTGTATTATCTGTTTGATTAATTTTGTATGACAAGGTGGCTGACAAAAGAGTTCTGCCTGTTCTTATCCTGCTGTCTGTTCCCTATTCTATACTATAATGAACTTTACGATGGAAACTTTTCCAGCGAGTTTGTAATAATGAATATGTTAAATATTGTAATCATGAATATGTTAAATACTGAATGTAGATTTAAGAAATCTCCTTGTGGAATTTGTATCATGTTAGTTTTGGTGGTCTTATTCTGCAATGATCCAGGGTCCTTATAGACTGGTTGCTGAGGAGGGCAAAGCTAAATGTTCATGGGTGAGTCTTGATGACATTTCAAATATCTTAGTACGAGGTAGTCTTCTCTCTTTATTCTTATTCCTTATCTCATTTGGGTCATTTCTTTTTCTTGCCTTTTCAAATAAGTTATGCCTTGTATTCTGCTATATTAGGGTTATGTTTCTTTTGCCAAGTACCATCTGTTTGTTTAAAGTTAGGAACTCCTTTTTTTTTTTCCTTCTTTGTTTTTTTCTGCTTTTTCTTTTTCGCCTTTTTTTCTTTCCTTTTGTGTGTGTGTGTGTGTGTGTGTGTGTGTGTGTGTGTGTTTCTGTGTGAAGATTATATGCATATACTAATTACCACTTATTGCATTTTTTAGTAAGTTTGTCTCAATGGTTTTGGAAATTCTCATTGTTTAAAATTAGGGAGAAGGACTATAACGAAATATATAAGGCCTTCTACTTGATATAATATTTTGGCTTTAGATATTTTAAAGATGTAGCAGATATCAACACGCCTTTGTGGGGAATGTCATAAATGTCATAATCTGTCTTTTCTAAATTCACTTTTTTTTTTTCCGAACATTTTTTTGAGAGATGCACTTTATTTATTTATTTATTTATATTTTAAGATTATTTAAGGCCTGTTTGGTAACATTTAGTTGAACAATTTTCATTTTTTATTTTTTGTTTCCAATTGTCGTTTTCTTCCATGGTGAATGCACCATCAAGTCTACTTATCATCTATCTAGTAAAAACTAGGAAGATTTTGACTTATGGTTCTCCTTCGCTGATGCAGCAGATTTGGAGAAGTCACATCATCAACGTGTATCCGAATTGCAACGGCTTCGATCCATGTATGCAATTTTTGCTTTTTTAACTTTCAAAAGTTCTTATTTTTTTTACCTTTTTCGATTGAAGATTTTTATGTGACTGTGAATGAGATTATAATTTAGTTGAAGATAGGTTATATGAGTTTTACTTGGGACAACAAATATGTAAGTGGTCACTATACAGACGGGTAGAGGGAGGGTGGACCCGATTTTTTTTTTTTTTTGACATTTTTGAATTTTGTTGACCAATTGGAGTTGTGGTCCCTTTTGTAGCATTCTCTGATGCTCTCTTGATAAAATTTGATAGTTAAAAAAAAAAAAAAAAAACATATGTAAGTGGCATTTGTTTACAGAAGAAAAACACCATAAGTGGTGTTCGTCTATAGAATAAAAACTATCTTTCTTCTGCCTCCACGGCTCTTCTCTTCCTAGTATATATTCTCATTCATTACTCTTTATGTCTAGATACCTTATAGGAAAGAAAAATAGATACAAGAAGCAGAACGTGATCAATTTGATATATGCATTTTGTGTAATGTTGTATTTTTCACATTTAATAGTTTTACTAGTTCTTTGGCATAGTTTATGATTAAGGTTCAATTTTTACTAGTTCTTTGGCATAGTTTATGATTAAGGTTCAATTTTTACTAGTTCTTTGGCATAGTTTATGATTATGGTTCAATAATCTATCTGTTTATTTATTTTATTTTCAAAAGATTTTTATTCTTAAACAAATATCTATGTTTTTTTTTACTTCTTTTACTCTCTCCTCCTCTGTTGAACATCTCTCCACAGTTTTTAGCTGTCCAAAACTTAAAAAAGAAAGTTTTACTCATTCTCTTTTGGATATTCGAATACCAGTAGGTTGATTGTTTCCCTTAATATTATGACAGATTTGGAACAAGTGAAAGACAGTGGGTAGAAGCTCAAGTTGAAAATGCTAAGCAACAAGCGATTCTCATAGCACTTAAAGCTCAAGTAACATCAGATGAAGCTCACATTCATCTTGATCTTCATTCTCTTCGGTAAAAATCTCTATTTTATATTTTATTCTGGAATGTTAATAATTAGTTGTTGGTTTAGCCCATTACTAGTGCTTTTGCCATTAGATTGTCATGCCCTAAGACCCACAAGAAAGGCTACATGATGTTGGCTTTATACATGCGTGGCTAAAAAAATAATTCATCAAATCGTAATTAACTCGATGAATCCAAATGCCATAATAACAAATTATATAAGAAGTAAATGCAATTAATCATTCATTTTTTTTATTAGAACAATAACTTCATTGGTAACAGACAAAGTACCAGAGCAATTCTGTTTGAACATTTTGTTTTCTCTAATACACAGGAGAAAGCATACTGAACTGGTGGGAGAACTTTCAAACCTTTATCACAAAGAAGAGAAATTGTTATCTGAGGTAAGAACCTTCAGCAAGCATCTGATTTCTACAATGTACTTGTGACCAAAAATCTCCATAAGTAGTGCCTTCTGTTCAAAAAACACCATTTTCATTTAATGTGCCTGTCAATACCTTGTTTCCATATGCTTTCTATAAGTTACATGCTGATCTGCAACACATGAACAGTTGAATCTTTTTATGTTGCCATCATGGAAGATGAAGTGGCAATCACTTGTCAGCTATGATATTTTATTTTATTTTATTTTTTTATCTTTAGGCATTAGTTAGTTGATCATCTCAGTAAAATTATCCACTTGTTCTTGTAACTTAATCCAATCCATTATTGGTAAAAAGCGGGGCATTGAGTTGGGAAATGCCAGGGATGCCATCCATTGGGTCGCAAACTACCTCATATAATGTTTGCTATTGGCATCTTTAGCAGAATCTACATTATAATTATTGGAAAACTCTTTTATCTTACAACTATTCTTGATTGCTGCTTATTTTTCTTCCAACCAGGAGTAAATTCCATGCGTTCATTGCTTGTTATCCCCAAGTTATATTTAAATGGTGTTAAGACGAATGGGGTAAGCAAAATTAAGAAAGTTGGAATATACCTTTATACTCAAGGGTTGTATTTTCTCGTTAACAATCATAAGAATGTAATGCATGTTCATGGAGCAGAATATGTTGTAACTGCAATTAGCAATTGCCACAGGTTTTCGTACATTTGTATTTGTAGGGTGTTAAAAAATAGTTGAGAACAATAGAAGCACCTTCAGTGGAAAAGACCTGCATTGAAAGAACATTTTATTTATTGACAGAACATTTTATTTATTGACAAGAACTATGTAAACAGCTACCTGCCATCTGAATCAAGAATGTTTCAATTCAGGAGTAACATCAGCACATCATGATCTAGCAAATGAAGGGGAAAAAAAAGGAATTGATAATCTCAAGATACTGTGGACTAGATAAGATATCATAAAAATAGACTGTAATCAGATGGCCCCATATGGGAATCTTGGAATGCATTATTAACCCTGTAGGTCTTTCAAATGACTTGAAGTCATTCCCATCTTAAACAGGCTGAAAAGCCATGGATGTTATAATTTGGAGCTCCCGTTTTGTAATATTTGTTCACACAATCACAGTAGTTTGATCAATGCCATCTTAAGTGAAATTTCTAATTTGATATAATGTCAAGTTTGTTGGTTTGATACAAATTGGAAATTGACGTCTTGGCTATGTGTTTTGCTATTTTGCCATGATGAAGTCTTTCAGAGGTTTATTTTTCGTATAAAACAAATGTTCTGAGAAAGTTGCATAGTCCATGCAGGTGTAGGTTTCTTAGAGCTGTCATTTGGTATTGTCAATTGATGAAAGGTCTTATTTCAATTGGCTAGTTAATGAGATTTAGTCATATTTAATTATCAATGTCGATACTGCCCCTTACTAATGGTGTTTACCACAGTTTTTTAACCACTTGATGACTTCAACTAACTGGAATTATATCAAATAATCCCCTCCTTATATATAAATATATATACATATATTACCATGATCTACCTCAATACTTGTTCAAGAGGTTGCCTAGGTAATTTGTTGTTTTGCTTGCTTGTGTGGTTGTCATGACAATTTTCACAGATGCATATGGTCAGAACCCCTTCCAGTTGTTGACCTGTGGCAACTAGAGAGATTGCTTGTATTTTATGCTGGTAGAATCTGGCAATGAAATGTGAATCTTCCTCTTATTTTGCTGTCTATCTTCAGGAATGGTCATTATATCTTTTAGCTGTTAAACGTCCATTGTTCTGGCAAAGTACAAGTTGGATAGCTGTACCAAAACAGCCTTGATTATGATTTGTATTCCCCTATGGCTATGATTTCCGTAATTTGTAATTTTTTCAGCTTTTGTTGAATGCAATTTATTTATATATATTCTAATTACGGGTGCCTTTGTTTAGACTATTCCCAATCTTTGTTGGGAGCTTGCTCAGCTGCAAGACACATACATCCTGCAAGGTGATTATGATTTAAAGGTCATGCGCCAAGAATACTATATTAATCGGCAAAAAGCGGTACGCTTAGATTCATGGTTCTTTAATTTTTGGCACATCTGTATTGAAAGTTTCCTTTTTGAAGGATGTTGATAATAATAAATTACATACAAGAGAAGTGGTCCAAGTTTTTTCAGAGATGGAACACATTGGCTCTCATTAGCAAGGGTGAAACTCTTCAAGGTTATTTTTAAACATGAGACCATATTGTGGCCTTTAGAATCTATATAATAAAACATAACACATTTCAAAAATATCCCTCTCACAAATTATAATTAATGGCTGAGATTGAATTTTATATACCAACGAGTGGCTGAGATTTTTTAACCAACAAAACTTCCCCTAGAAGCGCTCGCTTTCCCCCACAAACATACACATATTTGTATATATTAGGAACCCCCCATTGATACTTTTTTGCACGTCCAATCTTTCAATCCTCACTGCATCTTCACTCTCTCTCTCTCTCTCTCTCGCGCGCGCGCGCGCACTCTCGCTCTCTCCAGCTTTCATTTAGAAAAAGTATTCAATCTTTTGACTTTTTTAAAATTATTAAATTTATTTTCTTATATTTTAATTTTTTTAAATTATAAAAAATTCAAATTAATAAAAATTAAAAAAATTAATTTTTTCCAAATTAATGGATGTATAAAAGACAAAAAGTTAGTGAAACTATAATGCATCAATAATTTTTTGATGTTTGGAGGACAAACTTGAAATTTTTTGTAAAACTCATTTAAACGTAATTGAATGATCCGTTCAAACAGATTTCTTATACTATATCAAATTTTTAAACTGATAGGACCTATTCGAATATAATTGAATGACCTGTTCAAATAATTTTGATAAAAAAAATTATAAAAAAATTAATAAAAGTTGACAAAACTAACTACTATTTATAAAAATTTATAAAATTTATAGTTTCAAAATAATTCATGAAAATGAGAATTGCGAAACACTTACCATCTATAAATCAATATAGATCATTGATTTAGCATTTGTATATTTTCAACTATTATATTTATTCAATAGTCAGAATTATTTCTTTCTCTCTTAACTTTGGTTGTCGTTTCGGTCACTTCATATGAAAATATAATTCCTCACTCTTTCCATATATTTTTTAAATTAATATTTTAAAAAATGTGATAATATTTGCAATAAATAATAAAATTGCCCACATTTATTAAACAACTAGCAAATAACTAGTGCCTACGGCATTCTTTAACTAAAATTAAATATATACACATTTAAAATTGAAATATGTTAGTACACTAGTGAATTACTTTTGTCTATGGCATCCCTCAACTAAATTATATATGCATTTAAAATTAAAATATATTAGTATATTTTTCCCTTTTCAAAAACTTAAAATTTTTAATTGGGCGTGCAAATGACATTGGTTTTACCAAGGTATTCACCCGTAGGCACGGTGTGCAAACGGGAAATGTACTAATATATTTCAATTTTGAATGTGTACATATTTAATTTTAGTTGAGAAGTGCCATAGGTATGGGTTATTCGCTAGTAATCTGATGTTAGCTTGCTAATTGAGCAGTTCAATTGCACCGTCTGAATTTGAATTTTCAGGTTGGATTTGCTTCTGGCGTGGCTGCTTTTGGACATTACATTTTTTTTTTTTTGTTAATAGAATGTGACTCCTACAGATAGTTGTTTTAATGTATGAAAGAATTGCGTGCAGCAGGGTTATGTGTGGTTACGATGAAAGTAATATAATTGGACTGCATTTGCCTGGATGTGTTGTGAAGTTTCATTTTGTGGCACCAGCACCCGCCTCATAATAATTATTAAAAATATATGGGACTCATTTTTCTTCCTTCTCTCTCTCCTCTTCCTATTTTCCTCCCATGTTTGGAAGGACCAATAACGTGTGGGACCCACATGGTTTTTTTCCCTCCTAACTTCCCTCCCATTTTTCCATCCAACCAAACATAGACTTCACATCCTTCTAATCATCATTGTTTTATTGCAGTTCATAAATCATCTGATTAATCAGCTTGCAAGGCACCAGTTTCTGAAAATAGCCTGTCAGTTGGAAAAGAAGACTATGCTTGGAGCTTATTCACTGCTTAAGGTTATTGAGTCAGAGCTGCAGGGATACCTATCAGCAACCAAAGGCCGAGTGGTATGTGGGCATGCCATTAAGAATTTTAGATATCTCTTTATTACTCTGGAGATACCTGAACACTTAAAATTTTTTTTGTTATCATTTTCTTGGGCATGCCATTTAGAATTTTAGATATCTCTTTATTACTCTGGAGATACCTGAACACTTAAAATTTTTTTTGTTATCATTTTCTTTGTCTTATTCATTATTGATATCTTCATTTTGTGTTGTGGTCTTTACAGGGTCGTTGCCTAGCATTGATCCAAGCTGCATCTGATGTACAAGAACAAGGAGCAGTGGACGATAGAGATACTTTTCTCCATGGTGTCAGAGACCTCTTGAGTATTTATTCAAGTAATAACTGTGAATCTTTCAATCAAGCAATTTGATGCCCCTCTGTGTGTGTGTGTGTGTCTTGAAGAAAGGTAAAGGATTACTGGTACAGGATTACTTAATCTTCTTTCCCTTTTGGTAGATGCTCAAGTTGGTTTATCAACATATGTATCGGCACCAGGAATCGTTCAACAGATATCTGGCCTTCAGTCAGATCTGATGACCCTCCAGTCTGACCTAGAGAATGCTCTCCCTGAGGACAGGAATAGATGTATCAATGAGCTGTGAGTTATCCATCCTTAACTAAAGCAAATAATTTGTACTTTTCTAGAAGAACTGTATGTTTTAAAACATCTCAGACGATGTGCTGACAGAAAAAATCATGGGTTAGTTGCACTTTCACTCCCTGTATTTAAGTCCATTTTCATTTTTACTCCCTCATTTTCATAAATGTGCACTAATACCGCTGTGCTATACACAAAAATGCAATAACAGAGGCTGTTACATTAAGTGGTAAAAAGTCATTTTTGTCCATCTATAAATAAATCAAAACCCTCCCAAACGGTTTGACATTCACCCAAAAAAACCTAGTCCTTTTTGGATTTGATTCCGAGCACAGATAGGAGATCACCGATCGCCAACCCTGATAGCGACAACACCCGACGCTGATAAATTGTAACTATATCACATCCGCATGTGAGAGACTGTAATTATATCATATCACAGTTCTCTCGAGTCTCGATTGTCAAATGAGAAAGGAATACGATTTGGATGGCCTGCATTGACTCCTTTGTTTTTCTTCTATTTTAAGGCTTTTAACTTCCCAATATTAGCTTTACTTCTTTGTATCCACTCTCTCTCTCTCACTCTCTTTTCATTTGTATTCAAATTTGGATATAATTATCTCCATCCACAGGAAACAAACAGTAGTATCTGGGTTGGGAATCTGCCACTGCAGATGGGTACAAACTCAGTGGACAAAAAAGGGGTACAGCCCATATCAGCCGAAAATGAAGAGGAAGATGACGAAGAAGCATTGTTACAGTCTTGAACCACTGGGGGTAGTTTAATCTCTTCACGTTGGTATTTTCACTTGAAGATACCATAGTCTCAGACCTGATACGTGTGTAGGCCACGCATAGTTAAATCTCATAAATCCATCCATTGTTGCACTTTGTATATAGTATATAGGGAGTATTAGTGTACATTTGGGGTAAATGTGAAAATGAGCCTAAGTATAGGGGATGTAGGGGCAATTAACTCTAAATTTATTGAGCACCATTGAGAACTGATGTCCAGGCCATTCTAACAAAAGGGTTCATGAGTACGAAACTCAGTTACTACCCTATTATAAATTTGGGTAGTTTTTAAATGATTTCTTTATGGGTTTAGTTGGGGAGTTCACGGTTTAGGCTTGAATTGCCACCCTAGTTTTTTTTTTTTTTTGTACCCTTACAATGATGTGTTGAGTTATTTTCCAAAGTATCCTTTAGTTTGCTGTATGTTTCTGGTTGATTCTGTGGCATCCTTTGGTTCAACAAGAGTGATAAACTATGTTTTTGTAGTGCTGAGAGGTTACGGCGACGTGATAGCCATACTTGTATATTTCTGTGGGCATCTTAAGACTAATTCTCATTCTCGAATCAAAATGAATAGTGATATTGAATAGAAGTTTGAATTATATTTATAGCAAGATTTTTTCATTTTCCATTTGCTTGTGTCAGGTGCACTCTCATCCAAAGTTTGCAGCAACTACTTTTTTCGTCATCAACAACTGCGCAGCCAATCCTGACACCTCGGGTATACATATTACCTTTCACCATTACACCTTTGCTTTTGTTTCGTTTTTGTATTCTGTTTTTCATTTTTTTGGCTTTATGCACTTTGTGAATTGTGCTTTTCCAGTTTGCTTCTCTTATTTACATCGTGTTTAGGCTTTTTTGTTAATTAACCTTTTGATACTGTTGACATGCTGATTTTTAACGAATTAGTTTCCCCTTACATCTGTATTGAAACTGTATATTAAATCATGCAATCCCTGCATAAGATTGGACCTTCCACGGCCATGTTTATCCATTCCTCAATCTCTAATCCTTTTTGGAGGTCTTGCTTCAAATTTGTTATTTCTTATCCTGAAAGATTTGTGTTTCTTATAGCCATTAATGAAAGAGCTTGATGACATGGAAAAGATCAACGCAAAACTCTCTGCTGCAGTTGAAGAAGTGACACTCGAACATTGCAAGAAGAATGAGGTAACTTTAGCCTATTCTATTTCTTTTCTTGTTTTGGATCACCTTTAAGTTAATTGTTGGGAGGAATGATTGTTAGATGATGCTTAACCTTAATCCAAAATTGTAAAAGAGATAAACTTTTGTTGTTGACCAAAAAAAAAAGGAGAAAACATATTAAATTATCGCTACCATTACTTTTAATGTCTTCCCATTGTCATCTGAACTTGACCATGACATTCATGATCACCATATGTATCGTGTAAGAAAACTCATCCACATTGCTTCTGGAAAACAGATTGTGAAACATCATTCACAAGAGGTGGGCCTTCAGAGGCGGGTTTTTGTTGATTTCTTTTGCAATCCTGAGCGTTTGAGGAATCAAGTAAGAGAACTGACTGCCCGTGTCAGAGCTTTGCAAGCTTCATAGTTTCACTCAACTTGCTATCGATCCCATCAAGCGAACCAAAGTTTGTAAGAACTCATGTCTGTTGATGTTATGAATGGTTAAAGTTTTTGGGTCCTTTATGGTTTGTTTATACACGGATATTGCACCTTCTGTTTAAACAAACTCTGCCTGTGCTGCTACCCCATGTATAATTGTATAGACGGAAGGTGCAAAAAATATCCAAGAGTCGAACCAACCCAATCATTTTGGGTCTAAAAATTGTCGATTTTATCATTTGGGTTTGGGTATCAAATTAGTATATTTTTGGATCCAATCCGATCTGATTTTTAAGGTTTATTTTGTACATGAGGGCATTAATATATTGTGGGTCCGAACCAAACCGATCAAAATTGGGTCGGATTTGTTTGGTTTGGTTTTCTAGCATGATCAGTTCGTTTCCGATCCAAAAAAATTAAACTAGGATAAAAATTCGATTCTGGGTGTATTTTGAACCCGAACTTAGCTGATTCGTTCGCATCCCTCGGATGTAATGCTGGGCCATCCCCACTTATTACTGAACCTTTCTTGACTAGCAAAGAAATAAAAAAGTTTGGGTCCTTGAAACTAATATTATTCAATTATATACACACACACACACACACATATATAGGTGTGTTTGGAGTTGTATAAAATAAAAAGTTAATATGTTTCGGGTTTTGCGTAGTAAATATAAAATTGTATAAAATTTAAAAGTTGGTATCTCGTTTTTTGCATTGTAAATAAAAAGATAATATTTTATAGTCTCGTAATTCGTATTTATAGAGATTTGTAATATTTTATTTTATTTTATTGTTTACCAAATGCAGTTTATATACACGAAAATAAACGGTTTCCTTTAAATTATTCTGTTCATTTATTTATTTTTTTCCCTTAAACAAATTCAAGAATCACAAGCTTGGGAGCCATACGGAACATTGCTAGGCTTTGCTATGGTCGAAATTTCGTCTTCAGTTTGTGACAAATCAGGTTTACTGGGCTGCGTGCTCTCGCTTTTGGTAATGGTATTACCAGCTTTATCTTTGTCCTCAGATGATGATGAAGACGATTCATTGTCTCCACTCTTCCTTGAATTTCTCCTGGTGCACCTTTCTTTGAATTCTTTTAAAGCATTTATCATTTTGGTATTACCTGCAATTATATATATACGCACACAGAAATTCGTTTGATCCATTGAGTTACAGAATGGATTAATGCATATATACCATCACAAAATTTTCCTTAGAAATATTAATTAGAATAATATGACAATTACGAGTTTATTATTTTAAAACAATAAACTCTGCCAGTGTAGTTTTGTAATTATTGTTAGTTTTTTTGGTGGTTTTTAGTTAAAACAAAGCCAATACATAAAAAAACAAAATTAGCAGAAAGAGTGAGTTTTTAAACCAAGTCTTGTTTATAAAATATCTATTATTTTATTATCCTTGTAAAGATTTCTAGTAAAATAAATATTATTATATTTTTCCTGAAAAAGAGAACGAATCAAGTTATCCAAAAGGGTGGACATGAAATAGATGATGCAGAGCTCTGAGCAAGGACATGCGCATAAACCTCAAAAGAACAGCAAAAAGCTACTTATTAAAACCAAGAAATAGTACAAAAAGTGGAGAATATACCCAGTAAACTCCTTCCAACAGTAGCAAAACAAATCTCTTGTAAAGCCACAATCCACAGTAGATTAATTACCGCGAGTGTTTCACAGAATAAGCAATTTTTGATGAACTGTGTCTGTTTATATATATATATATAATAATAAATATGTATATATGTATGTATGTATATGTGCATGTGCGTATAAAGAGAGAGACACGGTTGATTTTCAGATAATTTGTAATTTAATCCACGAATTGGTGCTCTTTGATAGATTTTATTTTATTTTTTTATAAGTATGGTATAAATTAATGAGAATAATTATAATATTTAAGGGGCATACTCCTGAATTATAAAATGTTATATTGTTCTATAATTTAACTTAATTTTGAATTAATTTATTTTTTCAATAAAGTTAAATTATCAAGAATATTTTAATAATTTTACATCAAAAATTAAGGGATGACTTGCCCCTCTTGTCTTAATGTGGCTCCACCCATTCTTCTGTATGTATATATTTTAAATTGCTTACTGGCCAAAGTTTGGTTAGAAAAAATAAATTTTTGATCATTAAAAATAAAATAAAATATTTATTACTTTTAGCAACTAATTAATTAACAAATGCTCTATTTTTATTGACTAATAAGGAAATTTTTAATTATTAGTAATATTTTAATTTATTAGCAAAATATTACTTACGTCTTTTAAATAATAGATAAAAAGTGAATTTATTTTTAATTTAAAATTTTAATTAAATCAATTTGAAAATTTAATAAAAATTTATCTTCAATCAAAAAATTTGAAAATTTAAGCAAAACTCAAAACAACTATCACTAAATTTATTTACCTCACTTTTCTTAGCTGAAATTCCATCATCCAATTAACAGTTGACTCCACAAACCCTGAACAAATTAAACAAAGAGCCCAAAAGATAGGCCAGACAGGGAATAAACCGATAACAAGAAAACCCTTTTAACTATTATCGATCAGATAGACGATCGATAATGATGAATTACAAATACACTCTCAAGCCAACCATATATTTGGCCATTTTACCGGACACAAAATTAGTTCATTACACCCTCATCAAAAATTATATTATTTATATATATATATATATATCACAACATAAAGTTGCTCTCATTTTTCAGTTGCATCTATGTACGTGGACGGCAACGCAAGCTCCATCGAGACTCATGAAGCACAGCTGGGCAACAGGCAACTGGAGAAGAACCCTCCCTTCTGCAAAACATATAATTAAGAATAAGTTACATATATATATAAAACCATTGAAAGTCATCACCTAATTTTCCTTGCTAGGTTTGGAAAGGAAAAAGAAAATAAAAAAGGCAAAGTGTACTAAATGTCTTTTTTTATGGATAGTACATTAATTTGTCGAAAACAAACTGCTGCATGTGAACGACTAATATACTTCCACTTCTTTTTGAAAGCATATTCTATATACATCTGAACCCTATTACCCTGAAGAAAAGTAGCGCTATTTATTTAATGTCACCTTCCTCTAGGTGTTTGATGAATCATAATTAAATAAATTTATTTTTTCAATAACTAATTGTTTTCCCAAATTGAACAATCGGGAAACTGTGCTTAGCTTTTAGGTAAAGTTTGAGATCAGTTGCAGGTGGTGGTGGTGGTGGTGGAACTACTCACTCTTTTGTATTTGGCATGGAGGAGCTCCGGCGAGATCCTGTAGAGATCTTCATCAACAGCTTTGGGAGCTTTCCTTGGCTGCGGCGGCGGTGAGGCTGGGCTTGGTGGTTCCTTCACAATATCACACCCAACCCAACCCTCCTTCTTTGATTCTGTCACTCGCCGGTACCTTGCTTTTGCCTGCAATTAATGATGAGCAAGAAAAAAAAAAATGACGAAACAGTAGAAGTGTTTGGTTTATGCAAAATAGAAAAATGCTCTTTTTTTTGGGGGGTGGGTGGGGTTACCCCTCTCCGAGGAACGACGATCATGGTCGGAGTGACGACGTCATTCTCGTACAAATCCCCGGCGACGAACAGGTCACGATCTTCGGAGTCACTGTAACGGAGGAAGCCGGTTTGCATAGCTGAGTCGAAACACTGAGTGAAAGGGAAGTCGTAGTCGGCGGAACAATCCCAACTGCCAAAAGCTGGTACGTGGCCTCTGCTGCTGCTGAAGTCCTATTGATCATATCAAAAAACATAAAATGAGATATCTTGAAGCGAGGGAAAAGCTAAATGGACAATAATAATTATCACAGTTATTCACGGTGTGAGTCCCAGCTGCTGTGAAAAACCATTATCACAAACAAACGTTTGATCAGTGTGAGTCCCAAGATCGATCAATCATTTGTCGTTGGACAGCTTAGACTTCCTAAATCAATAAATTTATATACTAGGGAGTGTGAGAATTTTGACGAAGACTTACGTCCATGGTTTAAAAGGAAGAAGAGAGCTAGTAGAATTCTGAAGAGATTTAGCAGAGAGAGAGAGAGAGAGAGTTTAAAATTGGTTTTCTTTGTTTCTTCCTTTCCAATACTAACAAGGTGGACGTGGGTAGATAGATATAAAGGCTATGGAGAAAAGAAAAAGAGAGAGGGTGGGGGTGTTCAAACGAAATTTCTTTATTTTTTGGATGAGAGAGAGAGAGAGAGAGAGAGAGAGAGAGTTAAAAGAAAGCAGGAAGCAACAACAACCCAGATATCGAAGCATAATAACAGTGGCTGACACAAAAACAGAGAGGTAAGGTGGGAGAAAGAAGGGAATAGAGAGAGATGGGCTTTCCTTTCCTTTCCTTTCCTTTTTCTTTTCTTTCGCTTTAATTTTGGTTTCCTTCTTTTGACACTTTTGGAGCAGTAGGGGGGGCTATATTGCTTTTGCCTTTTGTTTGCTGCTGATCAGAGGATATTCCAATGAATTACCGATTGGTTGATTTTCCTTCCTCTGGACTGCTGAGATTGGTACTCTCTTGGTTCTAATGCCCTCAAATCAAGCCCCCTTCAAAATGGCCCTTCTTTTTTATTTAAAAAAAAAAAAAAAAAAATTAATTCCAACAAAGGGGTAATATAGTCATTACATGGTGCTCTGTGCCACGGTCGACGTGATTCGATAATACGAGCCGGGCGTAAAATTGAGAAGTCAGTCAAGGGAGGACACTGTGAGGTCAACACCACACAGTTATAATAGCTATGTTTTGTTTGAAGGGTCGCAATCTCAAAAATTAGACAGTCCGGAAGGGAATCACTCTCGCTCACGAGCATTTATGGTAAAATTGAATTTTGCAGTCTGGGCATGCATTTGTGAGAGATTTCTCTTGCTGTGAGCTAGCTCCATAGTCAAAAGTCAAAACCTAACAGTTGAGACATAAGTGATTTCCACCTTATAAAAAGATAATTAACCTTAAAATTAAAACAGAACTCAACAAAAAGTTTTGCAATATATATATATTTAGGGTGCGTTTGGTGTGAAAAAAAACTCTAAAAAACTCTAAAAAACTCTATAAACTTTTAATCATTACTTACTTTTTATCTCACTGCACGCATTACGAGCTCATAACTTTTCTTACTTTTTCTTATTTTTTCTCATTTTTTACCACTCCAAACACACTCTTAGACTCCGTCCGGGGTAACAAAAAAATCTTTAAAAAAGATAAAAAATATTAAAAAATATTTACTTTTTATTTTATTGTATCTCACTTTATTTTATTTTATCTCACTCCAAATATACCATTAGTAAACCATTTTCATTATCATAAGGAGCGTTTGGTAGCAAAATTTTTAACAACAAATATCAATTTTTAATTTTTGAGTGTTTAATAAATTATCAATTTTTGCTGTTTTTTCACTTTGTTACACTAACTTTTAAACTCAAAAGTTGATAAAACTTGATAAAAATTACTAAAAATTATTAAAAGTTTTTAATAATATTAAAAATTATCAAAAATTTTATCAAACACTTAAAAGTTAAA
Organism: Pouteria glomerata; assembly: GCA_035590655.1. Lineage (NCBI taxonomy): Eukaryota > Viridiplantae > Streptophyta > Magnoliopsida > Ericales > Sapotaceae > Pouteria > Pouteria glomerata. The sequence continues at coordinate 4,103,607 of JAVXUM010000011.1, read as the reverse complement.
AAAAATTATTAAAAATTACTATTTGTTTCACAAAACATATCAGAAATTACAATGAGTAACTTTTAATAAAAAAAATACTAAAAATTACTAAACATTACACCTTCAAAAGCCCACATAATAAGAGAAATCGGATTGAATTGGTATTTTCAATTTTTGCCAATAAATCAAATGCGAGAAATGCAAACAAAAATTAGTGTCCACTTTTTATACATCTTAAAACAGGAAAATTTAATACCAAAAGTAAAAATAAAATCAATTTTTATTAAAAAAATCTCATATAAAACCAAAAAAAAAAAAAAAATAGGTACGCGCACCAAACTATAGGCATCAACGACACTTTCCTTAAATATATTTTCTAAAATATTTTAAAAGATATTACTTCCCTACTTTTCACCTTACAATTTATCTATTAAGCTGACTCTAGAGCAATTTTCTTAAATCATTTCACATTTCATTAAAATATTTTTTCCTAATATTTCTTTATTGTTTTTTTTTTTTTTGGAAAAATATTTATTTAATTGATAAAGTAGGAAAGTGAATCTTTGTTTATAATAAAAGTTTCAATTATTAAAAATTTAATTACTTGATGTTTCTAAAGCATTACTCCAAATTCATTTGGATCTTACCACATATGCATACTTTATGTCAGAAATAAGAGCAACAAAGTATGATCTGGAGAGGAAAATACTATAAATAATGAATTGAACTACAAAGAGATTAATATTTTTACATTTTTAATAAGACTTGTTACAAATACATATATATAAATATATATATATTTTGTAACTCATCGTATTTCGATAATTTACGAGTAGTTCAATTTATTTTTGTAATTTTGAAATTA
>JAVXUM010000011.1:3989276-4008147 GCA_035590655.1 Pouteria glomerata | reverse complement strand
CTGATAAATGTTTAGCGTGTCTTCAATATTAATTATACTAAAAGTATAATTTGTTGGAAGTGACAAAAATCTGAAAATCAAAATAATAAAAAATTTCATTTTTTTTATCTTTTTAGAACTAATTTTCAAGTATAATCATTGAAAACACTTTTTATATTACAAATTAATTCTTAAAATAATTTTCAAAAATTTTGTTTAAACAATACTTTTCTAAAATTAAAACTAAATGCGGTCTAATTACGTTTAAAAACATAACACCAAATGAAAAAAAAAATATATTATAAATAGTGAGTCATGATTAAATATGCATTATACACTATGATTGAAGGAAAATAAAAAACAAAGATTTAAGATCATTTTTAATTAAATATAATGGATATTCATAAATTATTTATTAAATATATGTATGATTTTATATATTGGTTGTGATTTTAAATTATTGTAAAAAGTTAAAATAATTAAATAAAAATAAATTTTTTTATCATATTTTATGACCAATTGATTGAAAAAAATGTTACTTTTATTAACTAGTTGGTCAGCAAAAGTAATAATAAATCATTATAAAAAAACTTAAAATGGTTAAATAAAAATAATATAATTTTATTACTTTTAGCGACCAATTAGTCGCCAAAAGTGATAACAATTTTTTATATATATTAATACATAAAATATATCTGCAAATGATAGTTTAAAATAGTAGTCAATCACATTGACTTTTACAAGAATGGCACAAGTTCAATTCTCAATAGTAACAAAAAAAATCAAATATGTAAGATTACCAAGATGATAACGTGCAACAATAAAACAATCTCAAATATATAAAGTTATTAAGATGGTAAGGTGCCACGATGAAAGCAGGTTGTAAGTTTTCAATTAAGGCTGTAAATCGTGATCGAGAAGAAGTAACTTAAAATATCACATGAATCAATTACGCTTTTGTGATCGAGATAAAAAGTGAAACATCGCGCCTAGATGTGATATTTATGTATTTTTGTACTAGCGGTTATTTTGATAAGTTAAAAAAATGGGTAAAAAAAAAGTAAAAATATATAATTTTATCTATGGATTCAGAAATGGGTTGAAATATATAAAAAAAAAAAAAAAAAAATTGAAGTGTAAAAAATTTATGATATTAATAATAGTTAAAAAAAATATTAACTAAGGGTGTGTTTGGCATGATAAAAAATAATAAAAAAAATATAATTTGAGAAACTTTTTACTATTTGGATGAACATCTTAAGTCACATTTTTTAGAGCTGAACAGTAACATTCCTGTTCCGACGGTTTCAAAATTAATTTTCTTGTGAACCACGCTGCTCGACATGACGTAGAGTTAATTTGCTTGACACACACAAGCATGCAACAAAGCCCTCTTCGTCCAACAAACAGTAACTCTCTGTCGGGACTAGTTCGAACAGACATGCACATGAATTGTACAAAAGGCAAATCATCCAAACGTAATATGCATATTCGTCTGGACGACTTTGATAAAACATAACACAATGGGTGTCATTTAGCAGTTTAGAAGTTTCTGTTGAGAATAGTAAAAAAAATTGTTACTATTCAATTAATCAAATTCCAGTTATTGACATTTTTTTAGAATGTGTTGAATTTTTTGAGAACTTTGAGCTGGCAAGAAAGTATAAAAATGTAATAGATGTTTTAAAAGATTTTTGGATATTTTTACCCTAACTACATAGAATTTTTGATAAACTGACTAAATGTTTATATTTAATTTTTTTTAATGTAAAATATCGATGTATGTAACGTAGATAAACAAGAGTTTGTTTGGATTGGTTTTTAAGTTCTATAATTTGAGCTTCCTTATTAGCATCGAGGTTTGGCTATTTAGAACAGAAAAAGGTAAATAATAAAATCAGAAAAAGTTAAAAAAAATATTTATCAACTTATGCTAAATTTTAAAAGCCACAGAAATTGTGAAAAAGAGGGGAGAGAGATAGGAGATACGTATTGGGACAGAAATGGGGACCATGATGACAGAGGAATCAAGTAACGTGGCAAAATCACGTGGAGATGGACCAGACATTGAAGGTGGAGGTGTTAGTATGGCGTTGATTGCCTTTTAAGAGTTAGTTCGGGAGGAAAAAAAAATAATTTTTTCGGGTTTTTTAATTTATTTTGTTAATATGACTTTTTTTAATTAAATTTTATTTTTTTATTTATTATTTTTTATACAAGTTATTCATATTTATAAAAATATTAAAAATTAAAACATTCATATATCAATTAAAAAATAATGTTTCTAAAGAAAATTTGTTTAGAAATTTCTTTCATAATTCTATTAGAAGATACAAACAACATATTTAAGGATTTAAAAAAAATTAAAATTTAATAAAAAATCATAAAGAACAAAACTAAGTTAAAACAATAAAATAATAACATTTACAGTCAACTATTACCTTCTTCAATCTTATTTCACTTTTTACGAGAAATGAGAAGTGTGTTTAAAGTAATAAAATGTGACAGAAGTTATGAATTTATAATTCATACAATGAGTAAAAAATAATAATTTTTAGAAATTTTTAAAATTTTTTTATATTTTAAATAAACTAAACAATACATAAATTACATAAAATGTTGTCAAATTATATATACAAACGAATCACCAAAAAATTGTTCTCATTAATATAAAAAATTATACTAAAATTTTATTATTTTCTTATTTTTTATAAATTATACTTTTTTATTATTATTAAGATTTTACCTTCATTATATTTTCATTATCTCCTATTTACTTAAAAATATAATTTTATTAAAAATATTATAAATTTTAAATCTGATCCAAATTATACGACGACTCAAGTATTTTAACTACATACCACAAGTACATTGAAAATTGAAATCAATACATTTATAGAAAAAATTAGAATATTTTTCTTGTGGACAAAATTGAAAAATATTTAAAATGATTAAAAAAAATAAAAGACCTTTGATCAAATTTAAAATGCGCGCATATTCTCTGATTAACTAACAATTTTATTTCTGTGATCTTTTTCAAATTTTCGGAGCATTTTCAGGTGGGAAATGCAGAGGATTGGAGCCCTCGACTGAACGAGCCCCGTCAAATTCACCGTCGTACCATGCCGGCAGTTTTACTCGCAGGACCCAGTGGAGAGGGTGGGTCCCACCGGACATCTGTTGCCATTTTCTTTTTTCCAGCGTGTAATGCACTCGCTACAAGTGTCGTTTCATGAATCTAACTGGTTCACACGTGCCGTGGAAATGCATTATACGTGAAGTTGACCCCGCCGTGATGGTCCTGCGGAGCTTATCCACAAATTAAAAATTTTATTTTATCCTCCTCTACTCACAATTTCCAACCCTCCTATTAGTTACACTTTTTTATGAGAAATTTCATTAAAAAAAAAAATAAATTCAATTTTATAATTTATTGAAATAGAATAATTTTTTTCAATTTCTTAAAATATAGATTAAATTAGTTATTAGCTGCTTTAAGTTTAATTACTATTTTGAGCTAATATAGAAATTTAAAAAATAAAAATACTCAATAACTCATGAAATCTTCTTCTCTTTAATATAGTTTATTACGTCTATATTAAGTTAGGTTTCGTTTGGCAATCTAGATACTCAGTTATTAGTTATTTAGTTTTTTTTTATTTTTTTAAAATAATTAAATTTATCCTCTTAAATTTTAAATTTCTTTTAAATTATAAAGGACAAATCTGTTAAAAGAATAAAAATTTAAAAAATTTACTTTTTTTTCTTTTCTAAATACAAAAAAAAATTTAAATTTTTTGTAGTTAATTTGTAAGTAACTATAAAAAAAAACTAACTTTCTTTTCAAACTGAATCTTAGGCGCTCAATTACAAGCTTTTAATATTATAAGATTCGGATTAGGGACATTAAAAATCAAACTCAATAACAATGAATCAAAAGTTCATAAGGTTAAAATATAATTTTAAGACTTAAAATTATTTTTTAATTTTTAAATTCTTATAAAAATTTATTTAACAAATAAATTCGGAATAGAGACATTAAAAATCAAACTTTATAATAATGAATCGAAAGTTCGTAAAATTAAAATATAATTTTAGGAGTTAAAATTATTTTTTAATTTTTGAATTCTTATAAAAATTAATTCAGCAATTAAAATATTTTTATTTGTGATATAAATTTTTATAAAAATTTAAATATTAAAAATACAATTTTAACCTTAGTTTTTTAAAATTATATTTGAATTTCAGAAATAAAATAGTCTAATTTCGTATCCAAATATTCGCCTGGGTTACATCCGTATTTTATTTTTTTATTTCAAGTTGCAGGGTGGACCTTGGTATCTGCGCTGAGTACCATGGAATCAGTTTAGCATTGCGGTGCTGTCACGTCCCTGTTTGGTGATGCTTTCTAAGTTGTTGCTGGGCCCAAACAACGCATAGTATTCATTGTTTTTTCTTTTCAATATTTTTTTTTATTGAGAAAAATAATAATAACTTTTTTTATCTAAATTAAAAAAATAAAAAAAGTAATAATAATACTTTTTTTTTTACGGAAAAAAGGAAAATGATTTATGGCATACGTACATCCTTTCTTCCTTATCTCCTCTGGCTCAACCTCCAGTTCTTCTCTCCGAGCTCGCGCCCCGTCACGAGCACTTGCCCAGTATTCTCTTAAAAAAAATTTGCGAAAAACCAAGCAAACCCAAAACCAAGGGCAGTAAGTGAATAACTATTGCCGCAGCAGTTTGCTGAAAACGATAAATTGCATTTTAAAAAAAAAACGATACGCAGAGGCTGTAATCGGCTGAAACGCTGACGTTTTGTGTAATTTTTATTGATTTCATATATAATTAAGGGTGTATTAGTGTAATTTTAATCACACATTAAATTAATTTTTTATTTAAAAAAAAAAAATAAAATAAAATAAATCAATCAATAAATAATAAAAAATTATGTATTTAATTTTTTTTGACTAAAAAATTTGATAAAAAAGTATATTAACTTAATATAAAAGTGATATATAATAAAATTTAATTAAAAAAATAAAAAAATTAATAAAAATTAATTAATTTTGATGTGTTAGGAAATAACATCGTTTTTGCAAGTCAGCGTTTCGGCCGACAGCAGTCTCCGCATGTCGTTTTTTTTTTATAAAACGCGATCATTTTTTGCGAACTGCTGCGGCAGCAGCTATTCACTTACTGCAGCCCCTCGCTCCCGCTGTTAAGTGCTGAATCACAGGCCATTGAAGAAAAATTGGGGTTTGAATTTAATGCAATCGACTGATTTGGGGATCATGGAGAAAAATCGTGACCGTGAGAAGGGAGAGAGCTCGAGCTCTTCAATCCCGTCGGCGGCGACGGGGAAGGGGAAGCTTTGGGTGGAGCAACCCGATGCCGCCGGGATGGATGAGCTGCTGGCGGTGTTGGGTTACAAGGTGAAGTCGTCGGACATGGCAGAGGTGGCTCAGAAGCTTGAGCAGCTGGAGATGGCTATGGGTATTGCTCGTGAAGATGGGATTTCTCACCTCTCGTGCGACACGGTTCACCACAACCCCTCTGATCTATCTGGTTGGGTGGAGAGCTTGCTCACTGAGCTCAACGCCTCGCCGCTGCGTGGTTTTGATATTGTTCCCAACCAATCGGTGGTGTTCGACGACTCTCTGTTGGTCCCAGGTGATTCTTCGACTATTACCGGTTCTGTTGATTTCGCCGGTTCACAGCAACAGTCTCGGATTTTCGAAGACAATTCGGAGTACGACTTGAGCGCAATTCCCGGTGGGGCAATCTGTAAACAGAGGCAGTCCTCATCGAGCATGGAGAGGGAGAATGGAAGTAAACGATTGAAAGCGGATTCTTTTAGATCTGATGAGTCGTTGGAGATTTGTGGCTCTGCGACGGCGGCCGCGGGGGGATTGTCACGGCCGGTTCTGGTTGATTCGCAGGAGACCGGCGTCCGACTGGTTCACTCCTTGATGGCGTGCGCGGAGGCGGTTCAGCAGGACGACCTCAAGCTTGCGGATGCTTTGGTGAAGCACATCGGGTTGCTGGCGGTTTCGCAGGCCGGAGCGATGAGGAAGGTTGCCACCTACTTCGCCGAGGCCTTGGCTGGGAGAATTTACAAGATATACCCACAAAATTCGCTGGATAGCTCTTTCTCCGATCTCCTACAGATGCACTTCTACGAGACCTGTCCTTACCTGAAATTCGCACACTTCACCGCCAACCAGGCTATTCTCGAAGCCTTTGCTGGCGCGAGCAGAGTCCACGTGATCGATTTCAGTTTGAAACAGGGGATGCAGTGGCCGGCGCTGATGCAAGCACTGGCATTGCGCCCCGGTGGGCCACCAGCGTTTCGGCTCACCGGAATTGGGCCGCCCCAGCCGGACAACACAGACGCTCTGCAGCAGGTAGGTTTGAAGCTAGCTCAGCTGGCGGAAACAATCGGGGTCGAATTTGAATTCAGAGGGTTCGTAGCGAATAGCTTGGCTGATCTCGACGCTTCCATGCTCGATATCCGGCCTAGCGGGCTGGAGGCGGTGGCGGTGAACTCAGTCTTCGAGCTTCACCCGCTGTTAGCTCGACCCGGTGCCATTGACAAAGTTCTGTCGTCAGTCAAAGCAATGAGACCCAAGATCGTGACCTTAGTGGAGCAAGAAGCGAACCACAACGGAACTGTCTTCTTGGACCGGTTTAACGAGGCTCTGCATTACTACTCGACGATGTTTGACTCGCTGGAGAGCTCCGGGCTGACTCAGCCTAACAGCCAAGACTTGGTAGTGTCGGAGATATATTTGGGGCGGCAGATTTGGAATGTTGTGGCCTGCGAAGGGACAGACCGTGTCGAGCGACACGAGACGCTGATGCAGTGGCGGTCTCGGATGAGTTCTGCCGGGTTCGACCCGGCTCATTTGGGCTCCAACGCGTTCAAGCAGGCGAGCATGTTGCTGGCTCTGTTCGCCGGAGGTGAAGGGTACAGGGTGGAGGAGAACGACGGCTGCCTCATGCTGGGTTGGCACACTCGGCCGCTCATAGCCACCTCTGCTTGGCAGCTCACTGGAACCGAGCCCTAACGAGTCAAACCGGCTTGAGTTGCTTTCTGCTCAACGATTCAAGCCACTGGATGAGTGCTTTGCTGAGTTGGAAGTTTCAGATTGAGAGAGAGAGAGAGAGGGGCGGGGGGATGGAGAGAAGGGGAGAGGGAGACGTGAACAGTCAAATCTCATTTTTTACATTTTCCCTCTCTTGGTCACCTTTTTTTTTTTTTTCTTTACCTGGCTGGGTGACTTTTATGTTTTTTTTTTTTTTTCGGAGAGTGGTCGGAGACCAATGCCAATGTGTATTTGTAAGACCTCTTTAATAAGAAGCCTGCATGGTTTTCGGAGTTCTTCTCAATAACCGAAACAGGAATCCCATTTTTTTAAAAACAAAAGAAAAGAAAAAGACTATTGAATTGTTATTAATTTAAATTTTTTTATTATTTTAAAAATAGCATTTAAAATTTAATTATAATCGTTGTCCGGCCCGGACTTGCGCTAATAAATTAGTAATGAATAGGTTATTATTGTATGTCATACAATTTTAAAATTAATATGTTGATACCATCCGTCCCACATCGACTAGGAGCCGGGGGCTGAGGCACCTAATAAGACTTTGGTCCTCCCTCCCCAAGCATGAGGCCTTTTCTCCCAAGGGAGAAGAACAAATCCGTGCGGGTGTGTGCCTACGGGCCGGCGGGGGCTACGGCTACCCAAACTCGCTTCTACGGAGCGCCCAGAGCGGACAATATTGTGCTTGCGGGAGCCCGCGCTATGCGGAAAATGGACATCAACAACTACCATTTATGGTTTCATCAGGCAAGTTAGTTCTCTATAATCAATTAATTCAAGTCAATTTAGCCTTTTCCCAATTAAATGGATTTGGTATAATTAAGTTTGCGTAAATTTTGAAGAATTTGCAAGGAAAACATTTGGTTTGATTTTTTGTTTTCTATTTTATGTGCTTTATATTTTAAAAATCTCAAAACAAGGAAATAAAAAATCTCTTGTTTTCTTTATTTTAGGTTAAAAATACTCAAAACGATTTTTTGCTATTTTTTATTTTATGTGTTAACTCATTTTCTGTTTTTTAAAACAAAATTTAAAACTACAATTCACCAAATACATTTTAATTTGTTTTTCTTGTTTTCAAAATTACAAAATAAAAAAAAGTTCAAAACAAAAAATAAAAAATAAAAATAAAAAACAAAAAATAAAAAAACAAACCAAATGGGGTCTTATAATTTCTCAATGTTAACTTATTTTTAATCACCATGTTGCAAACTGTAGGAGTCACTGCCGACAGTCTAGGAAACTAGCATAATCCAGCAAGTGACAATTGTGAGAACAAGCTTGCAAAAGTTGACAAACTAACATACTGTTTTGTATATTCATACAGGGGTAGCGCTTATGAAATACTTTTTTCTGTTTTAAAATTAAGCTTACTTTTGTATTCTCTAAATGCAGAACATTGCGGATCTAAACATATATAATATTCCAAACCGTGCTGTCATGACACAAATTCAATGTAAGTTCTGATTTTTAATTCAGCAGATTTCCAGTAGCTTTGGTTTCCTAAAAAAAAGGCATTCAAATCTTCAGCACTTAATAGAAAAAAGGAACATTTCTGCAGCATTTGCCTCGTTGCAATGGTTGATTATCAACATTTCTTAAAATATTTAATCTATCTTCTTTCATCTTTGCAGAACATTTGTCCTCAACTTTACCCCCGTTCTTTCTTCTTTTTATTTTTTTATTTTTATTTTTATTTTTTTTTCCTTGTTATTAGGTTTTGAGAAACTACATATGTCAATTCTTCTTGAGTGCCATGTGATATGCATAAAGTATCAAACAAAGTGTTAAATTTTAACATATCGCCTTATTAGTTCCATTAAATTACTGAGCTGTAACAAAAATTTCTATCCTCTCCAGATAAGATGATCGATTCTTGACATGCAAATCTTAATTTAGCAGGGTAGAGAAATTATCTGCGTAGGTTATATAGTTAAATTTGCCATTCTCATTGTTCATATGTTAAACAAATGGAGGCATTTTGAATAAAAATAAGGGCTGCCATTCAGAGATGACTATCATGACTTATTGCCGGAAAAGGAAAGAGGTTGATGACAAGTTGAAGTATCGGATCCTTGTTGTATATCTATTTCTTTAAAAATTTAGTCAGATTGCACTTGAATTCATTTTGGTTATTTACTTTTTACTCTATTTAAAATAGTTGTATAACCTGTGCCCGTGATTAATATTTTAACATTTAGAATGTGAATTATCTGAGTTTGGTAATTGCTTGCGTTTTTTGGCACATAATTACTTGTCTTCTAGAGTTTTGGGCAGCATGGAAGGGGGATTACTACGCCTGAACTTGCATTAAGGATGCTCCTTATCTTAAGAAAAAAGCAACCTCTACCCAACATGGATTCAATTTTTTTACTCCTGTGCTTGAAAGGCTTATGATAAAGGTATTCTTTTATCACATGGCTAGAACCTTCCACCACCGCCTAAACTTTTCATTCTAAATAAAATGCAGAGTAGATAGGCATGTATATAATGGAGCTGATGTCAACAGAAATTGGGGTGTAGACTGGGGCCAAAAAAGAGAAGGTAGATTGGTTATATTTATCTTGGAGTTAATTAATTTTAAACTATTTCTTCTTCCAATAGACCAATTCTGTTGTTTGCTTGTTGGCTGTGATTTCCTTTTGGTAGATATGCTAAGATGATTCTCTCTTTGGTTAATAGGATATTATGTTGTACTTTTTTAATGATAAACAGTTTTTATTAAATATTTTGGACTGGTATCTGTTTAGACTTTTTGGATGGTTTTATTCAACCCCTCACACCCTCCCTCATTGTCATATGTACAAAACTATGATTATGAAAAAAATATTGGAACTGCTCCCCTTAGTGAGCCCAAGACTCAAATGATGCGAAAACTCTGCATACCATTTGAATCAGTTATATGGGTTAATGTGCACTCTAGGATGGAAGAAAGTCATACTTATTCTTCAAGTCCTTTTTCTCAAAATACCTTATTGCTGTTGTTTTTCTTTCCAAGTTTTGTCTGCAAGCCTGCAGTTTAAGTAACCACGAATAACAAAAATATGAAATATAATATGTAGCAGGGGGAACTCCTTTAGCATTGTCCTCATTTTGGATGATGTTACTCTTTCTTATTGATGTAGTTTTTTATTCTTGCTGCATAGACAAACATAACTTTTATTGTCTTCCGCTTGAATTATTTCCAATAGGTGTCAAATCATTTGTCTCGTTGATTACTATTTTTGTCATTTCTTGTATACCACTTTTTTGTCCCATTTTCAGCATTTCAAACATGCTCACTCAATGAACATGATGTTATTCAGCTGCTCACTACCATCTATATGCATTAGAAGTATGGTGAAAGTATTGCTTTAGACTTCATTTGGCATTTATAAGCTACTCAACTATTAGTTACTTAATTTTATTTTGTTTTATCTTTTTTTTTTTAAATAACTAAATTTACTTTTTTATATTTTAATTTTTTTTAAATTATAAAAGACAAAATTATAAAATTAATAAAAAATTAAATGTACTTTTAAATTTATTTTGGGTACTTATTCTTCATCTTTAAATGCCTCATATATAGTTTTTTTTTTTTTTTTTTTATGTTAATAATTAATGTCACTCTTGTCCAGAAATAGTGTATATTAACTAACCAATGCTTTTATTTATTTATTTTTGGGTATTTTTACAACTCATATAACTTAATTGAATTTTCATTTTCATTTTTCTTTTAATATTTTCTAAGCATAATGTTCACATTTAAAAAAAAAAAATAGTAATAATAATAAAAAGTTAAAAATAGAAAAAGCCATGTATAGGTCAACAGCTTGGCCCATGGTTGATGGATTAAAATACCGACTTCCTCACCTTCCTCTCCTCATCTTCTTCTTCCTCATCCTTGTGAATGAGTGAAATCCCCCATTCAACCGCCTCAAAAGGCCAGCACGCTTTTAGCGAGATCTTCACTTCATCTCCGCATTCTACTTGCATTTTAATTGCAGAGAGTGGTAAAAAGGAAACCCACGTCATATTCGAATTATGAATCATCATCATTGGAGCACCGGGCAAAAAGTTCTTATCCTTTATTGGATCAACTCGATTATACGGATCGTAAACTCTTTCACAGCCATTGGAATTCTTCTGGATAACATATATCAGATTGCCAGTAGGAAATTCATGATATGGTTCACCACAATCACGGCACTCGACAGTTCCCAGAAAACAATACACCAATCTACCAAGATCGTATCTTTTTTTGAACCAATCGGGAAATGTGAAAGTTGTGCAAATTATTAACCCCAGAATTTTGCTAGATGCCACGAAAGATAAATATCGCCCTGTGCTACGGTAATCGAACCAATTGGGAACCTTACCTCCTGTAAGAAAAATATCAAAGGAACCCCTGATTGCAGATATTCCCTATTCCAACAGATCATGTGTTAGTACAATTTTTTTTTTTTTTAAATTTTTTCTTACTAAGATTTGAAGTTAATTAACATATTCATCCAAACTGATTTTGCAATGACATCAGGATGATAAGTAGGATAACAGTCATCAAGTTTGATTTTCAAACAAACATAGTCCTTTTTTATTGTTATTTATACATGCACATATAAAAAGGGAGATATTACCTTATATTGCAGCAGTCCTTTGTCGTAACTATCACCAAGATTGCTCTCATCTAATTTGGGGCAACCATAACACACCAAATTTGGCCCTTTTGCATTTTTCCAGTTCGAATCCATTGATATGCTTTCTAATGATACGCACTTTTGTGCAAACATAACCAATAAACCTGGTGGAAGCTTGGGAAGTGATTGGAGCCTTCTACTTCCATGTACATCGAGACGCCTCAACTGAGGCAAGTCACCCATACTGTCGGGCAGGGTACTGAAATTGTTTTGTGACATATCCAACTCCTCCAGTGACTTTAAACACCCAATTTCATTGGGGATGTATGACAGATTGCAACCTACCATGCGCAAAGACTTTAAACCACACTTGGCCACTTGCAAATCAACAGATGCCACACTCCTTGTTGGTGATAGCCAGGATGAAAACAATGAATACAATAATGTAGATGGTGATCCTTTAAATCCAGCAAAATTTCTTACATTGGAACAGTAAGATAGGTCAAGCTCTTTTAGGGATTTCAATGTCCAAATGGCAAAGGGAAGCGTCCTAAGCTTTTCACAATTCCTTATATCTAGGACAATGAGTTTGTTGAGATATGAAATAGATTCATCAATCACCACCAAACTTTTGCATCCATCAAGCAACAATATCTCGAGATTGCCAAGTGCAAAGAAGTCGGGGGTTTCGACTAGTGAAGAGCAACCAGTGAGACGAAGGATTTTTAATTTATTTGGAATCTGCGCCAAAAATAAGGAGAATATTTAAGGGTTTTGAGTAGTGATGAGCAAAGAATGAGATGAAAAAATTTCAGTTCATTTAAAATTTATCAAAAACAAAGAGACCATTTAACTTTAACATAATATACAATGTGATTGATGCATGCTTGAAAGGGAACAAAATAATGTTGTACCTCAGTTCCCTCTAAAACATGTTTCGGGCTGTTATAACTTGAGTAATGGGCAACCAAACTCTTCATATATGAGTACCATGATACAGATGGTGTTCCTTTAAATCTACCAAAATTTCTTAAATTAGAGCAGCCAGAGAGATCAAGACATTCGAGGGATTTCATCATCCAAATGCCAAAGGGAAGCTTCTTAAGTTTTTTACAATTTTTCATATCTAGGACAACAATTTTGCCGAGATAAGAAATAGATTCCTCAACCTCGACCAAACTTGTACAGTCATTAAGTGACAACTCTACGAGATTGCTGAGTCCAGAGAAGTCAGGGGTTTTGATTAGGGAAGAGCAATGATTGAGATGAAGGAATTTCAGTTTATCTAGAATCTGTAAAAAACAAGATGAGAATTTAATTTCCACATGAAATATATAGCGGTTCATGCTTGAAATAGAGATAACTAATGTTGTACGTACCTTGGTTCTGGTCCAAACATATTTAAGGCTACTATAACTCAAGTCAAGATAAACCAAATTCTCCATATGTAAGTTCAATGGTAGATGATCCAAATGAAAGCCTTTCCAGCATAGTAATACTAGCCTTCTGGAAATTATATGTTCATAACCTACCGTTAGTTGAACATAATTGAGATGAAGTAGTCTGAGTCTCACCATCTTCTCAAATGCCTTTGCATTAGCGTGAACATCTTTTGCTTCAGGAAAGTCTAGAAAGAGGCCTTCAACTTTTTTAGTTCCCTAAAAAGAAAATAATTAAATAATAAGATGAAAAATTACTTTTACTTATAAGTTGAAAGAAGGCCATTCAAATGGTTTGGTTATGTACAATTCAAACTTAGCGATACACTAGCATGTAGAAGAGTTGATTCAACTAGAAAGGTAAAAAGAACAAAAGGTTGACCTGAGACTATATAAATTGAAATTGTAAGGAAATACTTAATTTTATATAGTCTCACAAAAAACATAATTCATAACAAAAATTGATATAGGAAGAGGATACATGTAGCTACCTCAACTAGTTTGGGACTAAGGTTTTGTTTAGTTGATTTAAGTTGCGATAATGCAAATGCATATGCCATTGAGGCGGTAATTAACCATTTTGTGTTAATTAAAAATTCATAGATATGCCTCTTACATACCGTTCCTTCTGTTAGCACACTAAGTGCATCCTTGTAATGCCACAATCTGCTACGCTCCCCTGGCTCCTTAATAGATTCTTTCCTAACAATCTCTCTGCCCATGTCTCTAAGTAAATCATGCATTATAATCTTGTTAGATTGATACTTTAAAAGACACCTCTCAACTAGCTCTTGGGTCCCAATTTCTGGGTGAAAGTCACATCCTTTCAATATTTCGATTGTAAAATCACGATCTTTTCCAACAAAGAAACATGCTATATCTAGGAATAACTCCTTTCTTTCGTCACTTAGTGAATTAAAACTTATCTTGAGTTTTTCTTGAACTTCCTTGTTAGGAATTGTTTTCAATTCTGCTATGGAACTTCTCCATATAGATTCAGTTTTCTTAAACAAGAAAGAACCTATAACTTCAAGAGCTAATGGATTCCCTTTAAGATAACTCACGACTTCATTTGATAGCTCCATATAGTCTTCTGTGGGATGATCTTGCTTGAAGGCATGCCAACTAAAGAGTTCGATAGATTGACATTCATCCAACTCCTCAGGCTCATATACCTCATCTACTTCAAGGGAGTTTATAGAAGAAATATCTCTAGTAGTTATGATGATTTTACTTCCATGACAAAGAAAGTTTCGATCAATGGCTAGTCCTTTCAACTGCTTGGTATGATCCACATCATCTAGAACAAGTAGGACTTTTCGACAAAAAATTCTCCTTTTTATTAACTCAGTTCCTTGATGAACACTTACGATGTTATGATTTTCAATCTTTAAGATATCAAAGAGAATCTGTTTTTGTAGACAAACCATGCCATTTGGTTGATCTACAGTTGCTCTGACATCTGCGATAAAACTACTACCTTCAAACTTGCTATGAAACATATTATACACAACCTTAGCGATTTCTGTCTTACCGATTCCACCAATTCCCCATATTGCAATGATACGAGTATCATCATAAGCCATGTTCAACATCTCAATGACGTAGTGTAGACGTCGCTCCATTCCAACCGGACGGTCCACAACACTTAAACTGACATGATTTAATTTTTCTTCAATATCCCTAACAATTATTTGGATGTTTTTTGCCTCATGCCTGCGTAAAATAAAATAAGAAACAACGAGAAAATATGAGTTTTATAATTTTAACGGAGCCAAATGACTAAAAGATGATCATACTAATTTTAGCATAATAAAAGTAAAGACTCACCAAAGAAGCATAACCATAGAAATAAAAAATAAGCGGACCATTTGTAAGCTTGCAGCTTCTCTGTTTATGCTTAGAGGCATTCATGGGCAGTGTTAATTTTTTCAGGATTGAGTCACATTCATTTTGCATAGGGACGATTCACCAATTAACTTAGTGAGTTGTAATTAAAATTTTTACCCTCTCACCTCCACATAAGATGATCAATTTTTGATATACAAACAAGAATTTAGGAGAGCACAGAAATTACCCGCTAGACAAATCCTCTAAGACGAAGCCAGACAAATTGGCGAACTCATGAAGAGTTTCTTTCCACTTCTCCACGTTACGTCCACAGGCTTGGTGCTTGGCAAGCGAATCCTCAACGCTGCCCTTTTGTGCCCGTACCTCCGACGGTTTAACGTCATAAAAGATGGGTAGAACTGTGTGTTGATGGTGGGAACTCTTACTGCACTCCATCATCTTCACAAGCTCTTCGAGGCACCACACTGACTCCGCGTAATTTTTTGAGAAAACAACGAGGGAAATTCTTGACGACTCAATTGCTTTCGGTAGTCCATACTTAATGTCTTCTCCTCTGCTGAGATCTATGTCATCTTTGAATGTGACAATCCCACGTAGCTGTAACGCCGCGTACAGATGATCGGTAAAGCTCTTGCGGGTATCTCTTCCGTGAAAACTCAAGAAGACGTCATATTTCTGTTGTGGTGATATGGAAGAAGAGGAAGAGAAAGAGGAGGTTTTCATTGCACAAGAAGCAGCCTGCACAAATCTTGAAAGGTTAGCGAAGGTTTGTAGACTTTGTGCCTTCGTTAGGAAAACAGGAAAATGTATACACGCAGCTCTCTCTCCTTTTTCCCTCTTGAGTAGCAAATCGGTAATATCAACTGATGGAAAGTTGGGGAGGAAACCCCATCCGCCTTTCATTTCTCGAGGGATGGTCAATGGTCTTCCACAACATTAATTTTTTTTTTAGAACTTCCACAGTTTCACATTGGTGGGATGCTGGCCGTGCAAGTTTGTTTTTAATTGAACTAGTGTCGGTTTGATTTTGTCCCCTTATGCCCACCATTCACTAAAAAGGAAAGTTTAAAGTGGTAAAAATGAAAAAATTTGTAAAAATTATAAATTTATAATTTGAATGATGAGATAAAAAATAAATAATTTTAAAAAATTTATAATAATTTTAATAAATTAAATATACTTTAAATATTATTATTTTGAGTGTTCGTGTCAATACGTTAGCTTAGATTAAACGGTGCTTTTCTTTCAAAGTTTTTCTCTTAATATTTTGCTGCACAAATCCCCATTGCATCGGGTGCTCCACTATTATGGTTATTTTGAAATAAAATAAATACCTAGCCCACCACATTTTCCTGTTCAATTATTCTCTACGAAAATATGTCATATCTTTCTTCTTTTCTTGTCAGCTGCATTATAATAAGAGAGAGAATTAATAAAAGAAGAGTAAGTTTTCTTTACTCGATAATAAAAATATAATAAAAATATTATTTGACCCAATGAAAATTACTAAAAAAACTTTAAAAATTTTTAAAAACTTTTATAATTCTACAACACACTTTATATTCTTTGTGCTTCGTAAAAGTCAAACTAAATTTATATATATCTACATATTCTAACAGCATTTTACAAATTTCAATAACTTTTTCATACATTCCAAATTTTTTTTCATAAATCTCAATAATATTTTACAAACTCCAATAATTTTTTTATAATCTCAAAAACTTTTTCACAAACCTCAATAATTTTTTCATAAATTTTAATATAAAATTATCTCGACGGGACTCAAAAAAACTATTTCGACGGATTTTTTTAATAAAAAATTAACACAAAAGTCAAAATTTTTTTTACTATTTATCTTTGAAAAATTCAATTTGATAGTTACGCATTAAACGTAAAAAAATTACCCAAATCATATTAAATTTTATTTTTCGTTATTTTCCGTTGCACCAAACACCTCTTTAAAAATAAGTAGAATATAAATTTTTTAACACTAATTTACATCAAATAATAATAATAACACGACAGAAATAAAAATTAAAACTTTGTTGAAATATGGAGAGCAAAACTTTGAACAAAATTCTTACTATACAAAACACTTACATATTCAAATATATTAAGATAGTGTTTATCCATATGATGAAAAATAATTTTTAAATATATTATAAAATATTCTAATAAATTTGTTTAATTGTTAAATTCTTAGTATTACAATAGAAGGCAGATCTTTCAAATTTATATAATATTTAATAAATTTTAAACCTTGATACGATCACAGTTCTGACCTCCTCTGTATTTTTTTATTTTTGATTTTTTTTCTTTTTGGAGTAAAGAATGAAATGAGATAATATTTAATTTAAAATTCAGTTCCGTTTGAAGTAAAAAAAATTAAAAAAAAAAAAAGTAAAAGTATTAAAAAATTTTAAAAATTATTCACTTTTTATCTTATTATACAAATACAAATTATAAACTTATAATTTATCTCATTTAAGATCTTTTTATCTTATTTTTTATCACTCTAAATTTATTTTTAATTAACTAAATGTAAATTTATTGGCAGTGGAGTTGGATGATTCTTGAATTTAGGAAAGGCTGAGTTATAAAAAAAAAAAAGTAAGTTTATTGAAAGATGAGTTCGATTTTTAAATTTGAGTGGGAGTAGGTTTATTGGGAGATGAGTTAGAATTTTTGGGAGAGAGAGAGAGAGAGCATTTCTCATGGCTTTTGGACCCGGTTGGGACAAAGCTTCTGGTCGTGTCTTCGTCTTCCTTGTGTAGGCATCACGTGTTGCCATTGGGACGCGCGTGATTGCATAAAAGCTGAAGATGCTGTCGACCTTGGGCCCAGACGAGGCAAAGCCTCCGTCCGTCTTTTTTGAGTGGGCAGCACGTGTAGCCATTGGGAGGCGCATTGCATAAAAGCTGAGGATGTTGTGGGATATTGGTCGCGTTTGAAGTTATATAAAGGAAAAAGTTAATGTTTTAAATTTGTGTAATAAATATAAAATTATATAAAATTTAAAAAGTTAATATTTTATTTTTTGTATTGTGAATAAAAATATAATATTTTATAGTTTTATAATTTATGTTTATAAAGATTTATAAAATTTTATTTTATTTTTTTTTAATGACAAACGAATCCATTATCTTCTTGTAATTAGAGGATTGAGGGTATGTCCGATGTACCGGAATAAATGATGTAAAAAATTTAGACCGTTGGATTTCTTTGAACGAAATCTAACGATTCTTATTCAAATTTAATTTTTTTTTTTTTTGACCTTTTCTCATTTATCTCTCCTTTCTTACACCAAATTATGATTTTTTATTAATATAAATTTAAATTTTTTTTGAAAAATAAAAAATAATAAATTAGTAACTAAAAATAAAAAAAAATAAGTGAGACAATGGAATCAATAAGAGAGAGAGAAAAAAACTTATTAAAAAAAATCCAGCTGTCATTTAGGCTTAATTTGGGAAGAAAAAAAGCTAACTTTTTAATAGCTAGCTTTTTTTGAAAGGTATAATTTGATAGTTTTACCCTTTATAGTTTAAGAAAAATTTAAAATGTAAAAGGGTAAATTTAGTAATTATAAAAGAAGACAAAAAAAAAATAGATGAGTAGCTGGCTACAAATTAGTCGTTCCCTGATAGAGCCTTAAATTCAGCTATTTTTCTTCTTTCTTCCATTCTTTCTCATTAATCCCATCTCTCTCACTTAAATTTATTATTTCTAGTTACTAGTTTATTATTTTTTATTATTTTTATCTTTTAAAAAATATTTAAATTTATATTAATAAAAAAATCATAATTTAAAAAAATAATTTTAAAGATTATCAAAATCTAGTGTGAGAGACGGGATCAATGAAGGACACTGCCAAAAAA
>JAVXUM010000011.1:3935393-3956265 GCA_035590655.1 Pouteria glomerata | reverse complement strand
AGTATCCGTCCTCCATGAATGACTGATGCAGGAGGAGCAATGCCTAGTAGCCTCTGAACTATGGCAATCCACTCTGGTGTACGATGCTCTTCATCCATCCCTGTCACCGCAAACCCGTCAACTGGTAGGCCTGTAATAGCACTGATATCCTCCAGTGTGACCGTGCACTCCCCGCACGGCATGTGAAATGTATGCGTCTCAGGCCTCCATCGCTTGATCAAGGCTGTGATAAGGGGGTGGTATAACTTAATGCAGCCCATCCTGTAGAACCCATTTATCCTCGCATGGACCAAGTACTCAACCACCCGTCTATCTCTAGGTATACATGTAAAATCTCGCATCAATTGCTTACTATTCCTGACATTAAGCACTGCCTCTTCCTGTAATAACGTTAGCATATTCTGTGCAAATATTTACTTTCTGAAAGGAACAAAAGAATATTTTAAATAGAACTTACCCCATCCTGCCATATCTGCGAAGATCTATGCGACGACTGACGATAAAGTACTGATGGATCGTTTGGGCCAGGTGAAAGCAAATCTGTCCGTCGCTCCATCACTAATCAATAGCTGCCTGCATATACGAGAATATATTCTATCCATAAGTTGATGTGATAAAAAACATTGCATAAACAGAGTCATCACATAAGCACTACATCAACTCTCCAAGGTCATAACATGCAATTAAAGAAAACCTCAATAGGTTGCAATCAACTAACAAAGATAAGGCATATTCTCCATTACAAAGATAAGGCATATTCTCAATAGGTTGTCTTCATTGATTACATATTTAAAGTCATTCACAAAAGAAAATGCATCATTACATTATGCGAGAAAAAAAACACAACCAACTTTCATTACTATCCCGGAAGTCTACCCAGGCACTTTCTCTTATTATGACCCTTCTGACGACAAATCCTACATCGGACTCTTGAGGAGCTTTCACTCCTATCCGTCTCATTGCGGATGCGTGTCGACATTGGCTTGCCTTTATCTTGCTTCAATTGCTGATTTGGAATAAAATGTGGAACACTCGGGCTCTCCCAATACTTTGGGTCCTGGGGGGGTTGAAACGAGCAGCATAATTTTTCACGTAACTATCAATCGAATACTCTGATGCTATCATTCCCATCCAGTCATAATGTCGCTCCTCGCATACGGTAATGACATGTGAGCATGGAATCCTAAGCTGAGCCCATTTACTGCACGTGCATGTTTCTTCTTTGAGATTTACCACTTGGACATTGCCTCCTCCATTAACATGGTAGCCCGTCGTTATCTCATAGACCCCATTAAGTTGGTTGAAACGCATTATACGATGGTTGCGTGCACGGAGTTGTAACATCTCTACTAACTCTTGTACATTTAGGGAATATCGAACTCCGGCCTGCTGGCAACCAACACCCACTACATTTCTGTCACTGAAATATGTTAAGACTTTGTAGAAAATAAACTGAACACAAGCTGCGATAGGCAAGGACCTCGCACCCCGCATTACATTATTGAAGCACTCCGATATGTTGGTGGTCTTGTTTCCATATCTATGCCCTCCATCGTGAGCCATAGTCCACTTTTCCCCTGGGATCTCATCGAGATACTCCCACGCATCAAAGTTTACATCTCTTATTGTTAGCATAATAGCCTCAAACTTGCGAACTTGGGGGGTTTTGGCTGCATTTGACATCAACTTCGCAAGTTGAACTCCATCGAATTTTTTCTTAAAGTTCGCCTCCACATGGCGTATATAAAACCGATGAGTGGCATTTGGCGGTGCCCACCCGAACCATGTGTATTAACTGCGGAGATAAGGCCATTGTTTCTATCTAAAATAAGACATAAACCTTGTTGATGTGGCACTACATGCCTCCTCAAATTGCGGAGAAACCAGAACCAACTATCCAACGACTCCTTGTCAACCACAGCAAAGGCAAGGGGGAATATTTGTAGGTTCGCATCAACCCCCATGGCAATTAGAAGCTTGTCCTTGTATTTGCCATATAGGTGAGTGTCATCAATGCTTGCAATAGGTCTACAAGATTTGAACCCTTCAATACATGGTTTGAAAGCCCAGAAAACGTACTGCAAGATTGCAACACCAGGAGCTGCCGCTGGATGGTACACATAGTCGACAATGCTGCCGGGATTGAAGGTTTGAATTGCATGCAAAAAGATAGGAAGTTTACTGTATGATTCATCCCAGCTGTCGAAAATACTTGCAATTGCCTTTTGTTTTGCAACCCATGCCTTGTTATAAGAAATCTTGTACTGGTACTGTTTGTTGACTACCATTGCTAGCATGCCGGGTGAAATCGAGGGGTCTTTTTTTACCATTTCAGCGATGTACAACGCAATGAATCCAGCATCTAACTGTGAGTGATCCTGATTCATCCTGGCATATACCCAATATAAACATTAATCTGCCATTGTCCATGTTTTTTAAGCTTGGTTGCACGCAAACGCCAATTGCAAGTTGTTCCCCCTACCATCTTGCATTTAACTGCCCATGTCTTTGTGTCAGACTCGACGGTTTGGTATTGTGTGTTAGTTCTTAATGAATACGTCTTAAGGGCATTCAATAGATCACCTTTCTCTTTAAACAGAATACCAGTGCAAGGCTCCTGATTCGTGGGATCCCATTGCTTGCAGCTAACCCCTGATGTCGAACAAGCAGTACTTACTGAATGCAGCGTTGTAAATGTTTGTGAATCAGGCTGATGCAATTCAGGTTGTCCTTCAGAGACTGTAAATGCCACATCGAACTCTCTATCATTACCAAATTCTAGACCAATGTCTTCGTGGTCATCAGGGTCAGCCATCATTTCCTCCATTGATAGCGGCTCAGTGACTGCATTGAGCCCAAATTCTTCCTGGGCATCAGCTAACTCTCGGACTGCATCCAATTGGCCAACATTAGCAGGCAACTGACTTTCAAGTTCTTCAGTTGACACATTATGTTCTCCTCCCGAGCTAGCTACGGGAATTGGTTCCCTTTCAAAGATTAATGGTGCTCGTATGGGAGAGTCTCGGGATGCAACATCCTCCCATTGTAAGTACAATTCAGTGTGAGACCAATTTAGCTTCCTAATTCCTTCCATTAATGTCTGAATCGAATCATCATCTTCCAATCGGAGCCCTCGTGTACGGACAGTATCTCTAACTAGATACGGGTAACCAGATGTAACTTTAACGTTCACCCGACCTTGTTGCACACCCAACATGGAGCATAACTTCGTGAGTAATTCTTCGTAACTCACACTCGGAAGCACCCGAATGCATCGCTCGTACTCACGGTCATATGATAATCCTTCAGATGTTGACACAATATTTCCTCCCCAATAACAAAAAAATGACACACAATCTTCAGCCATGATACCTTTTGATGACAAAGAAATCCAGTCATTAGTATAACTTATTAATGCAATGTAAAAAAACAAAAAATTGTAAAATCTGAACTATAGTTACTATTTTTCTAATCCTAGGTTTGTTTAACGAATTTATACTCAAACTATTTGCAAATATAATTATATTTCTATACTTTCAGACATGGACAATTTCTAGTATTCAACAAAATGTGAAAAGAATAATAAAGTATGTTTTCATGTAAAGTAATAAAAAAGAGAACTACATTAAAAATAAAAATAAAAAGTTAACTAAGTTATTTTTTAAAATAATATGATAGTACAGTCTTTGTAAATTTAAATTAATATTTATTTTTAAATAAGATTGTTGATGTAGTTAAAAATACAGTTTTTTGTCATCTAGAAAAAAAATTGAAGATATTTTTAAAAGATTTATTTTTATCTTTTATTTAAAACATCTAAAGATTTTTTAATTTTTTAAAAGATTTAAATTATTTTTATATTTTTAATATTTTTCACTTTTTTAAAACCAAAGACTCAGCTGGTTCAAATCGCATTTGGTCCGTGTACTCAACTGATCCCAATCAACATAATGAACAAAATTTGTAGCCAAATCTAATACCAATCTCTTCATAAAAAATCTGATTGAACATAATCAAATACTACTAGTAATGGTAGAAAGCACATTACACAACAAACGTTCAAACAATCCCTAAGCATATACACTTTGAAAAGTGGCTGAAGTGCGTGGGAGGAAGCAAATGTACAATGCATAAGTTGAAGACGTGGGAGGAAGCAACGTTTTGGGAAAATCAATACCGGTGGGTGGCTGCCGTCGGTGCCGGAATGGGCGTCCGGGCGTTGGTCGTCCTCGTTTGCTCTTGGACAGCTCTCCGTCGTCGTCGTCTCCCTCCCAGCTCTCTGTGTCGCACAAAAACCAAATACTCGCGGGTGGGTGTATATGAAGCCGGAAGACGTCATTTGATCCAGCGTCTCTGGGACGCGCTACTCCATATAGCGCTTCTAGGACACGCTAGTCCAAACAGCGCCTCTGGAACGCGCTACTCTAAACAGCGAGTCTAGGCAGATTTCTGACCACGCCAACAGCGAGCTAAGCAGATTTCTGACCACGCTAATTGGAATAGCGACTGCTTGTGGCGCGATTTGAACCAGCGACTTCATTAACGGTATTCCCCTAATTTGTTTTATCTCGGCGGCATTCACCATATATGTTTCTACTGTAGCGGTAAAACGAAAAAAAATTCAAACAATTCTCCCAGGCGGTGTTTGTTTTGGGATTAGACAAGAGGTATATTTAGTACTGTGAGATAATATATGTGAGTAAACATAATATAAGATTATTTTTTTTTTTATGTAATATTATTTTTTTTATTTAATTAACAGAATATAAAATATAATAACAGATATGATTTAACATATAATATAATATAAAATAATTTTAAATTTTTAAATCTTACCAAAAAATAAATTCAGAGGTGAGATATAAATAATATCACAATCCGAGTGAGATTACTTATCCGGACATTCATCAGATTATAACACCAATCCGTGAGGCCCACAGATTAAATATATTATAATTAAAAACTCAAATAAATACTTCATATAGTAAGACCTATAGATAAGTTGTCCAATCCCATTTTTCTATCCGGCTAACAAATATAGCCCTAGTGCTTTTATACCATTGTAATAATATATAAATAAATACAAACAAAAATTATTTTATTGGTAAGTTAATCAAATCCAAATTAACATATAAATTCATTTATTTTTAAAAAATAGATTTAAACTGTATTTTTAGATTTTTTTTATAAGAAAACACAAATAATATATTTGTTTATCTTGTTGCTCAAAAATTTTAAAGGATGAAGGGGAAAATCCTCCTATCTCTAAAAGCAAATCACTGCAATTCCTGGCTTCCTCATTCCAATGCTCCAGTCCCTTCGCATGCATCAGCTCTTCAGCTCTCTCTCTCTCTCTCTGTGGTTCTTTACTTTTCTTTCTCTCTGACTAATTCCTTCACTCTTTGTCCCTCCGCTACTCAGACAACGAGAACAGATACATACAAAACTGGCGGAGTAAGCGAGATAAGCATTTGGGTCGGGTATAAGATAGTAACCGGGTTAACGTGTGACATGGTCCAGGGTTAATGGGTCAAGTTATTTAATTAGGTAACTGGGTTAAGTTCATTTCTATCTAATTAGCTGTAAGCCCGGATTCCCATCCCATAACAATTAATTCAGTTCCCAATCAAATATAATTCAACCTAATTACCATAAATCCGGTCCAAATCTCAGCCCAAAATAATTTTATCAAATTTACATTACGCAAAGCCCATAACTAAAAATAAAAATTTCAATTATACCCAAATTAAATTAAATTAAAACTTATTAAGTTTTGATATGTACTCATAGAATGAGCATATGTTGTTGTGATTCGAAAATGATAATTTTTCTAACCAAATTAATTATTTTTAAAATTAGAAATTATAATTAAACTAAACAAAATATATACACTAACTAAACATTAATCAAACCGAATCATATCAGCTCGGTTATGTTCAGTTAAGTTTTATAGGCTTATAAATGTAAATATATTTTTTATAATTTAATTATGAATGAAAATAATAATTTTTATGTAAGTGCTATTTAAGACTTAGAACATTTATTTAATAAACGATTTGTTGATTTCTCATATCAGTTGAGATTTTAAAAAATAAAATCATTAATAGGGGTGGATATTTAGGTTAATTATGTTATATATATGTATTAAATATTAAGTAAACTTTCATTCGGTTATTTCGGTTTATTTGGTTTTGTAATTTCAAAATCATAACCAAAAGCGATAATTGTTATTTTTACAAAAATAACTGAATGATCATTGTTAAATAAATAACTGAATCAAACTTCTTCAATTTGGTCAATAGGGTTGGAAAATCAAATTTTAACCAAATTGTGCACACTCTTATATACTCAACTAAGGGCATGCTTGGGACTCAACAAAATTAAAAAAATAATACAAAATTTTACAAATCTCTATAAACACGAAACCCGAGATTATAAAATTTAAATTTTTTACTCACTAGACAAAGGCAAAGACTGTAAAATTTAAATTTTTTACTCACTACACAAAGTCTGAGACATTAACTTTTTATTTTATACAACTTCAAACAAACCCTAAATTTACCCATACATTATTCTCGCGGTGTTTTAATTAATTGCCTTGTTATTTAAAAAAAAAAAAAAAAGAAAGAAAAAAAAAGTGAAGCAAACAAATTAAATTCCAAAATTAAGGTCGCACAAAATATCCAAAAATTGAGTCAAGCTGGTCATTACGATTATGGTAAATTACATTTTGTTCATTGCAATTTACCTTAAATTTTATCTTGTTATCTCTATTTATAATTACAAGAATTGATTTTTTATATTTTTGATTAATTTTTAATCTAGTTGTTCTGTCAAATTATTAATAAAAAGAACATACCTTGATGAAAGAGTCATACTGAAACTTTAACTGTAAACAAGGGAATAGGGTTGTGTCATGCAATTTTGGGCCCTTATGGGAGAATTAGGGCTGCCGCAAAATCTTCTCTGAAAATTTTATAGTCAAAATTTTCTAAAATTTTGCTAATCGTGAAAATTAAAAATAAAATTTATTAAGTGATAAAAAAATATAGAGGAATTTTAAAAATTAATGGACACCCTTTGTATCCAGTTAGAAGACTAAGGGTGTGTTTAGAGTGATAAAAAATGAAATAAAATGAGATAAAAGTGATATAAGTTGTGAGTTCGTAATACGTGTAATGAAATAAATTTTAGAAATTTTTAAAAGTTTTCAAAGGTTTTTTTTGTTTTTTCGTAAACCAAACATTGCCTAAATATATCACATGTTAAAAATGAAGAAATAAAGGGTCTTAGTTGTTTTTAATAAATTTTGATTGATTAAAAATATAAATCAAAAATAAAATTTATTAAGTGATAAAAAAATAGACGAAATCTAAAAATTGGTGCCCTTTGTACTTGTGGAATGAGAGTACCAAAGGTCTCACACGTTAAAAGGGGAATCTATTTATTTTTAATAAAATTTGATTGGTTAAAAATATAAACTAAGAACAAAATTCATTAAGTAATAAAAATAATTGTGAGAGAAAATGTGAAAAAAAATTTCATGTTTTTATGTTTAGTTTTATAAAAAATGAAAATGTTAATAAAAAAATATTTTGACACGTGGTGTCATTTTTTAGTACATGCGCGTAAAGCAAGTGGGAGTTTGGCACCGAGCAACATAATAACAATATTCAGTAAGATTTTCAACTACTCCTTATGGATTCGCGAGATTTTAATGAAAATTTAAAAATCCTGTTAAATTGTAAGAAAATAAAAAAAAATTATGATAATTTTTCGCTAATCACGAATTTTATAATAAATTTGCAAAACTTATGAAATTACCTAATCTCCCATCACTCCAAACTTCTCCTATGGTAACTTGCAAGCATTATCAGAAATCTAAATACCCTAATAATATTAATATATTAGTAGCTAATAAGTATAAACTAATGTAAAAAAAAAAAAAAAATTGGTTGCGGCTTTAAAATTTAAGTAATGCCTTTGAAACTTTCAATGTTGTTCATTAATAATAATATTCTTGATTTGTTTCATTTTAATTAAAAATAACAATATATATGTGATATATATAATTATAATTTAAATTTATTTTTAATTATTAACAATTTATGTATATATAATATAATATAATACATATATATTGATATTCAATTGACTCTGTTCATAGTGTGCCAAACACCACTTACATAAATATAAACAATTATACTATACTTTTTAAATTTACATAAAATAATCATCTATATTTACATATATTTAATAACAAACATCGATATAAAAAAAAAAATTACAAGTTATTTTTTTGGCTTATTATTTTTGCATATAATTTAATTAATAATTTTTTATCTATGTAAGTATAGTTACAAACATAATAAAAAAAAATTATTACTTGATAAAAAAATATTGTGGTCATAACAAAATTAATGATATATATTTTGTTGAATTATTCCTGAATTATTCTCGATTTCTTTAATGAATTAGGATATCATACTGAAATTTTTTATTTTTTTCTTGAACTATGTCGAATAATTTTTGAATTACGAAATTTTTATCCCAGCGAATAATTTTTGAATATCAAATTTGTTACTATGTCGAGCAAATCCTATTTTTGACCATGTCATTTATTACAATATCGTTAGTTTAGTTAGTTCATTATTCAACAAGCAATAGACAAGAAGTGATATTTGGGCATTCTTGAATATCCTAATCACACCCACCACTTTGATATCTCAGCATATTGAATGTTAAGTGATAAGTTTTAAATGTGAAGTAAACACACATATATACATATAGAGATTATTATAATATTATTTTCTCAATCATTTTTGCATTTATTTATTCATTTTATTAGCTTATAAATACTTCACATAGTGCATTAAGGCAGGTACGCGCATTATTCTCAACTAAACTCAGACATTCCAATAATTATTTTCATAAGGCCTATTCTAACTTTGTCATCGGAAAACCTTTAGTCGAGCGACTCCTTGCAATCATTTTTCTTTGACATTCTTTCAGGCGAGTTTTGTTGACGCATTGATAATAGGCAAAAGTATTTTTTATCCTCACATAAAAAAGAAAATAAATTTTTATTATTTATTATTTTCTTACTCTCTCGACTCAATAATTAAATAATAAAAATAAATTGGGCCGTTTTGCATTATTTTCGTTTTCATTTGCTAAAAAAATCAAAAAGATGTGAAAAACATATTCGGTTTATAGAGTTTTTGTTTGAAAAACATGCTTATATTTGAAAAATAAAGAGAACAAAAAATATTTTTCAAATCAAACGGTGCATATGTTCCCGGTGTTTTCCATTTATTTTCCCAGCCTCCAAACAGAGCCTAACGGAGTTAAAGGGGTTGAAGTGTGAAACGTGGAAAAACCAAATGGAGTGAAGTCATGGGTTCCCATCTGGTAGTTTTTATTTTTCTAAGCGAAGAGCGAGTCAGAGTCAAGCACTAAGTCGTTGCTCTCCTTTTCAGTCTAGTCGTTGCAGAGCTTGGAAAAATTAAAAAAAGAAAAAAAGGAAAAAAAGACGGGCGTTCCTTATTTGATCCGCACAACCCACACTTTTTTCTCTATTCTTCTTCAAATAATTCTGCTCACCTCCCTCTATCAGCCCAGCTCTGAACTGAAGATCCCAAATTTAAACGCCCTTGCGCAGTATATCTCTCTCTCTCTCTCTCTCTCTCTCTCTCTATATTTATTTATATATATGTTCTTTGTATTAGCTTTTCCTGCTTGTCTATTTGTTATTGCAGTCTAATTCTTCTTTGAAAGTCTGTTGCTGGCTTTGAATAATTTAAACAAAGACTTGCTCTTTCATTTTTATTTTTGTTTTTATATTTTGTTTGTGGTGGGGGGGGGGGGTGTGGGGGGGTGTCTTTGGTTGGTTTCAAGGTTTTATCATAAAGGGGTTCTTCATTTTTCTCGGTGGAAACACTGTTTTGTCGTTGACTCAAGAATCCTTTTCTGGGTTCGGTGAGCTTTATGATTTAGGGTTTGTGATCTCGCAGGTGGGTTTCTTTCAATTCTTAGAGAATTTTCATTTTTTCTATTTTCGGGGATCACTGGGTTAGTGCTTGTGGTAATTAGAATTGAGTAAATTCTGTTGGTCTTTATAGTTGCCTTTTGTGCTTTGTCAGCATGATCTGATTGATTTTCACCATATTTGAGTAATTGTCTTAAAACGGTAGTGATTAATTGAACGAATTTATTTGGGTAATTGACCAACATCCTTTATGGATTAACTCTATGTTCTTTATTGGGCTAGAATTCAGTGAGCTCAATTGTGTATGTTCTCTAAGTAAGGATTTCTGCTTAAGTCAAACTTTGCTCTTCTATTCTATGTCATGTGTATAACATCTACGAATTATTGAATTTTCAGAAGTGTGCTAAATATAAAATAAACACTGTTTGTCCCTTGTGTTCCCTCTTCTTTCAAAAACTTATTTGAGTTCCATGTATCTTCTGTTTAGCTTTTAATTATGTCTACTAATTCCTTCACCAACCCTCCTTCCAACCCAAGCATTAATGCAATCTCACCCCAAGCAAACTCTCTGCCCTGCAGCACTGCATGCGTTCCTTTTTCTTTTTTTTGTTATTAATTTTTATTTTATGGGTGGGGGCATTGGCATTGGCACCACAACTTTAGAATTGGAAGTGGAGTGCTATTTTAAACTCTGTTGATTTCAAATTTGTTTCAGGTTCTGATATTGCGCGTGCTCAGGACTTGTGTTGGTAATTAAATGTTCTAATATGCTTGTAACAGCAATCTAAGTGGATTCTCATCCATAGTTCTAACTGAGCATATGATGGTTTTCTTCATGAACATGGCAGTCAATGGCAGAGCTCTTATTGTTGCTTTTGTCTTCTTGCTGTTGGGTAGCAGCTTCAGCTATGGCCTTCAGAGTGATATAGATTGCTTAAAATCTCTACGAGGATCCTTGGATGACCCAAATAATATTTTAGGTTATTCATGGAATTTCAATAATAAGACTGAAGGCTTCATTTGTAAATTCACTGGGATTGAGTGCTGGCATCCCGATGAGAACAAGGTCTTAAGTATCCAGCTTTCAGATATGGGACTCAAGGGTGAGTTTCCACGTGGACTTGCAAAGTGCGCAGCCTTGACAGGCCTAGATCTGTCCAGCAACAGGCTGAATGGAACAATTCCGCATGACATATCAACTATAATTCCTTACGTGACAACCCTTGATCTCTCCTCCAACAAATTGTCAGGAGAGATTCCCCCGAGCTTGTCAAACTGTTCTTATCTGAATGTTCTTAAACTTGATAGCAACAATTTGACTGGTCAGATTCCTTTACAGCTTGGCCTGCTTTCTCGGCTCAAGACTTTTAGCGCAGCAAACAATCGGTTGACTGGGCAGGTTCCAAACTTTGGAAATGATGCAGGTACAGTGGAGAGCTATGCAAATAATCCAGGTCTCTGTGGTAAACCCTTGCCTGCTTGTCAGGCTCCTTCAAAGAAAACCCATCCTGCAGTCATTATAGCAGCAGCTGTTGGTGGAGTAACTGTAGCCGCATTAGGTGCGGGTATTATTATGTTCTTCTTTGTCCGTAGGGTGTCTAGAAAGAAGGAAGAAGACCCTGAAGGAAATAAATGGGCAAGGAGTATAAAGGGAGCCAAAGGCATCAAGGCAAGCTAATTTAAACTTTGGTCTTATAATCCAGTGAAGATTCTACATTCCTATTTTGACTGATTTATTTAATCTTATTTTTCAAAATCTTTTGTTTGGTTGCATAATTGATTTAATTAAAACTTTAAGTATGCTGTATTGAAAAAAATGTATTTTTAATTTCCAGCTTTCCATGTTCGAGAAGTCAGTTTCAAAAATGAGACTAAGTGATCTCATGAAGGCTACTAACAACTTCAGCAAGGACTACATTATTGGGTCAGGAAGGACGGGAACTATATATAAAGCAGTGCTTGAAGATGGCAGTTCACTTATGGTGAAGAGGTTGCAGGATACTCAACACTCTGAGAAAGAATTTGTGGCTGAAATGGCTACTCTGGGGAATGTGAAGCATGGTAACCTGGTTCCTCTTTTAGGTTTTTGCATGACTAAGAAGGAGAGGCTTTTAGTTTATAAGTACATGCAAAATGGTACCCTTCATGATAGGCTACATCCTGTGAAGGAAGAAGACAAATCTTTGGAGTGGACTCTGAGGCTTAAAATTGGGATTCGGGCAGCTAAAGGGTTTGCTTGGCTCCATCACAATTGTAATCCCCGTATACTTCATCGAAACATAAGTTCCAAATGCATCTTATTGGATGCAGATTTTGAGCCCAAGATATCTGATTTTGGACTTGCTAGGCTCATGAACCCAGTTGACACGCATTTGAGTACTTTTGTGAATGGGGAGTTTGGGGATTTGGGTTACGTGGCTCCTGAGTATGCAAGAACTCTTGTGGCCACTCCAAAAGGGGATGTTTATAGCTTTGGAGTTGTGCTTCTTGAATTGGTGACTGGTGAGAGACCTACTCATGTGGCCAAAGCCGAGGAAAGCTTTAAGGGAAGTTTAGTGGAATGGATTACTGAGCTTTCAAGCAACTCTGAGCTTCAAGATGCCATCGATGAATCTTTAGCTGGGAAGGGTTATGATGGTGAGCTTTTCCAGTTTCTTAAAGTTGCCTGTAACTGTGTACTTCCATCTCCCAAGGAGAGGCCAACTATGTTTGAAGTTTACCAGCTTCTAAGAGCCATTGGGGAGCGATACGATTTCACAACAGCTGATGATATTTTGATGCTATCAGACTCCGGTGGTGCTGATTATATAGAGGAGCTTATTGTAGCTCGAGAGGTGAAGTAGAATAATTTGAATGGTATGAGTAAATGAAATATAATGGTGAATGACACTATACATTATATATATTTAGCTATTGTTGTTGGTGTTTTAAACAAATGTTTATCTTACGTAGCTTGCATCTTGCACTATTGATTTTGACTGTTCAATTTGGAAAGCTGAGCAGTTTCACGACCCTATGATCTTTTAGATGATTTGGTTATAACCTTCTTCATTGCACCTTTTCTTCCTACTTATCATTGTTGGATTTGCGTGACCCTACTTATCATTATTAATTTTGTTTTGCGTTATGCTTGTGATATGATATTTGCATAACATCACTAACTGTAATTCTATATTTTCATCATTTACTTGTTTCTTAAATTATTGTGTTTGAAGGCTAAGGTCTAGATGTTCCGAGTATGCACAAGCTGCAATAATTCAATTTCAAACATGCCAGCATTGCGTGCTGATGGTATTTTAAGGTCCATATATCACAATACTATGTTAGGAATTCGACCCTCTATGGTGATGATTAGTTTTTTATATACAGAAATTGCTAATAGGCTGAGGATTATTGACCAATTATGGATTACCACTTTGTGCAATGACACAGCTACTAATGCTACTGCTTTCCTGTGGGTTCCTTATCCAGGGGTTTGAGAACTTCACCTAGGATGGATATAAATGGTAATTGTTAAACCACCATTTTCTTGTTATGGGGCACTCAATTGGTGAACGAGGATAGAGAAAGAAGTTAACGAGATATTTGGTTTCTATACAACGATATACTACGAAATCTTGTGGAGATTTCAAAACTATAAA
The DNA here is from genome assembly GCA_035590655.1 of Pouteria glomerata. NCBI lineage: Eukaryota > Viridiplantae > Streptophyta > Magnoliopsida > Ericales > Sapotaceae > Pouteria > Pouteria glomerata. Next base: position 3,942,636 of record JAVXUM010000011.1, on the reverse strand, counting down.
TTTTAAATGTGAGGTCTGGTGTTTCCATTGACGTAATAGGTTATTGGTGTGGGAGATAACTCACCGAAGATTCTTTCTTCTGAAAGGATCTTAGAATCTTTGATATTAATTCATATTCCCTTTGATGAAAATGTTGGATTGATGGTAATTTAGTTTTTATTTGTCTTAATAGGCATACCTAGTTCGTCTCTGTCTGGCAATTATGAACTTAGCACAATCAGACATTGTTGTTTAATTATCTCTTTTTTTGCCTATGAGTTTAATCCAGCGTGCAGTTCTTACTTCCTTTTTTGTGCTTTTGTTGTTGTCATTTGATTTTAAAATCTGTCAACACTTCATTAGATTGGTAAGTTGTGGAGAACCATCTCTTGTGAAAGCTCAACTTGTTAGAAAGGGGGGCAACTATTGTTTATATTATACTTGGGGCAAAATCACTGTATTTAATCGTCTGTCTCTTAAATTTTCTTTTCTTGTCTCTCTCCACTTTTCACCTCTCTTACAGTCGTCTTTCTTATGTAATATTTTTGTATTACATAAGAAATTTATCGGAAAACAAATCACAGGATGTCATAGAGGCGTTGAGGAATATTTTTGTAAATGAATTTTGTTACACGGTCTCAAGAAAATGGACACCCTGAAAGTGTTGTTCTTTTACATACAATATATATGCATGGGAATCGTGTAATACAATTAAAACTGTGTTCTAATCATTTATTTTTACATGTAAATATTGTTTTGATTAAATAATACATGAGGGATGTATCCACTTCAAGATTTTCATCTTGGGTTTTGCTCAGGGCATGTAACGTTTTTTTCATAGTTTTATCTGTTGTAGACGTGATATCTTTAACAACATGTGAGATTTGCCGAACACCTTAAAACAGAAGAAAACAAGAAGATTTGGCACTGTCCTTCCTGATTTAGATATGTCATGACAAGGATATATTAAATCTACATAGAGAAGAATGAAAATTTGTAGGGATCATGACAATTTGGTCTGATCCATATATTGCTTCCTTGAGACAATGCATTCGATTTTGACCCAGTATGAACTTGGAATTAGACTAACCGCTTGCGGAGAGATATCTAGCCTTTCCCAGATCTCACAATGTGGCACTAGTTTAGCTCTCTCTCTCTCTCTCTCTCTCTCTCTCCATGGTCCACGTATTTCGTTTTAATCTGGTTGTCTTTGCAGCTAGAACTTGAAGTTTGTGATTTGTGTGTTTAAGTTGGGTTGTATGATCCTAGAATTGGACTCTCTGCTGGTGGAGACAAAACGGTTTATATCTAGCTTTTTCATGACCTCACAATGTGAGACTCTTGCGCTAGTTTAGCTCCCTTCTCTTCCTATTATTATTATTATTATTATTAAGTTGGGTTGTGATATTGAAGATTATAATTATGGGTCACCTAATATTTGTTTTCCAACTTTTGAGTAACACTAAAATGATGATATAGTGGATCTTTTTTTATGTAGGCAAAATATATAGATCATGGGACTGTGTTAAGGAACTAAAGATGTTCCAACTTTAGATTGTTGGACGCTTAAATGACTCTTACCATCTCTAGCTAGCTGTTCGGTTGGAGTAAATGTTATCATGTTCTTTGGAAAACATATTTACTCCGTATTTATGAAAGTACGTTTTTTTTTTTTCCAAAATATGAGTAACACTATTGCCGCCTACCACTAACCTTTGACCACTATCAACCAGTTCTCGCTACCAGTCACCCACCCTTGACTATGCCATTGCCGTCAACCACTCTCGTTCAGCTTTCAATTGTCACTCACCTCCAGTCTCTACACCCGATTGCCATTCATTGGCAGTTGTCGCGCACCTTCAATCACCCCTAATCAACCGACCATCATTTTCGCTGTCAGTCGTCACTAACCTCCCACCACATACGACTACAATATACGTAGTCCATCCGTAGCGTGACACAGACGATGCTCCAGCCCCCAGCGAAGGGGGTAAACCAAAGATCAAATACGGAGACTAAAATAGAAAAATTATTGGGTGACTGGCTCACACACACACGCACGCACGCATATATGTATATTTTAGTACACAGGTTCAGAAATGGTCCAATTTAGAAGCAAATTCGTTGATGTTTCCGTCTGATCTATCACCTTCATCAACAGCCTCGCGAGCCAATTAATTTCCTCCATTTGGTTGCATTTCTTCTAATCCCATTTCCTCTCTCTCCTATCCATGTGCAAAGCTCAATCTCCTCTCCTGACAATTCCCTTGTCATCACAACGTACCTTGATGACTCCCATTCCCCAAACATCAATCACATGCTCTGTCCATTTGTGGTTCGGTCCCAAACTCAACGCCTCCGGAGTCAAGAATTTGTGTTATTTTTATAAATTCAATAAAAAAAAATTGATTTGATTATAGGCTAAGGGTAATAGTATTTAAATCTAAGTTGATTTTACAAAACGAGTCAAAAAATTTGAAAAAATAAAGAATACATATTGAAACTGACAAAAGTTTCAGCATGAAAAAAGGGATTAACCACAAAAAATTTGGCAAAGTAACTAAAGCAGTTACTTTAAAACTTAATTTTAAAAAATTTTGAACATATTGACCGTGAGATGGAATTGGATAAAAATATAGCCTAAATTTTTTTGAGTTGGACTTGCATTTATGTAAATATTCATCCGAATTTATCTTGGCTTGGCCCAAGTCTAATATTTCATAAAAAAAAAAAAAATTATATTTCATATTTAGTACTTTAATTTCATATATAATACATAAAATATTTTTTTTTTATGTATTAAGTTTGTTTTTATTATTGAAGTGGGAGTTTATTTTCCTATTATATGTTATATTATATATTTTTATCTTATTTATTCAATTGCATGATTTATTTCAATTTTTTTTAATCGGATCATTTAGGTAGTTTTGAAATTTAGGCATTGTTTGATTTGCTATAAATTAAAAAAAAAAAAATCAATTGAAAATTTATAAAAATCTCTAAAACTCTCCAACATATTTTGTCCACATCGTATTTCATAAAATCTCTATAAATTTATATATATATATATATCTAAATATAATAACAAATTTTTACAAATCTTAATATTTTTTTATAAATTTCAATAATTTTTTTACAAATCTCAATAATTTTTCAATAAATTTTAACAAATCTGACATAAATTCGTAGGAACATGTCTAAAAATCGTTCTCACGATCTCTCTCTTTAACTTTTTCACTCAAAAGTCAAAAATTTTAAAAGAGAATAAATAATACAAAAATAGAAGGTTGCATAAGGGCCAGTCTATCTTTAGAATTGTAAAAATTTAATAATTTCAATTGATTTTTTTTCTATATATTACAAAACTTATTGATTAGTAAAATTAACAAAAATACTAAATTAATCATGGAGTCAATTATAGGAAGGAACGTGTATTTTTTATGGTCATTAATTAAAAAATATAAAATCATTAAATTAGGTGTTTGGAGTTAGAAACACATGTAAAGTAAGTAAATACCATATGCCAAAAACACATGCAAAGTAAGTAATTAGGGTATATACAATTTGATTAAAATTTAGTTTTTGAATTGGACTGAAAAGTTAATGAAGTTGGAAACTTTTTTTCAATAATAAATTCTTTAAACTTTAGTGTATAAACTTTTTGATGTAAAAAAATAATTTAATTCATAAGCCTCCCACAAACATATATTAATTTGGAAAGGTAAAATATGTTTGATGATGTTTTAGTATTATTTAGATATTTTGAGCACATAATTTTATATTCTAAACGAGCAAACTTATCATTAAACTAAAATACAACATTTGATTAATGTAATAATTTATTTAATTTGAGTTGATGTAAATATTCATTCAAATTTAGCTCAACTTAGAGCAAGTCTAATATATATATATATATATAAAATAATTTAGATTTCATATTTAGTAATTTAATTTCATATATACTTTCACATATTAATTTTATTTTTATTATTAAAGTGAGATTTTTTTTATTATATCCTATATTATATTATTTATAGTATTTATTTTATTTTAATTATTTTAATCAGGTTGCTTAGGTAGTTTTGAAATTTAATATACATTCTAGAATCAAGCTTCGATTTAACGGAAGTTGTATATAACACGAGTTTGAACTACTCTCAAAGAAAATCGACCAAATCAACGCTATCTATTTACTAAAATTGACACAAATTAAAAACGAAAATATAGAATCAACTTAATAATTATTTTATGAAACTACGAAAGTTTAATAAAAATATTTAATTTTCTAAGTAAAACGTTGTTATAAAATCCTATGCCTTACACTCTTTAAAAACCAGTTTTTACACTTATTTTTGTCACAATTTTAAAAGATTAAATTCGAAAGAAAAATGAATAATGCAAAAATGGAAGGTTCCGTAGGGACCAAATAATTTCAATTGATTTCTTTCTATGTATGGCAAAACTTATTGATTAATAAATTTAAAAAACTACTTAAATTAATTATGAAGCCAATTACTCGAATAGCCTGTGTATTTTTATGGTCATTAATTAAAAAATTAAAAACTGTGGGCCAAAACCATTGTACGCTGTGATTTTGGTCTATAGAAACTAGCTAACCAATCTACAAATTACCATGAGAATTTGTTCTCAACGCTGTGCTTATCAAAAATTATTCTTACTCTGAGAATGTGTGTCGAGGAGAATAAGTTACTATTTAGTGTAAAATAAAATAATATAAATTTTTATAAATATGAATTACGAGATTTTAAAATTTAAATTTTTTACTTATTTTACAAAGTACGAGATATTAATTTTTATAATTTGATACAACTCCAAACACATCCTATATATATATATTTCAATTTATCGAATAAGATGTGACGAGATCTTTGGATATGTTTTTAGAAACGAAATATTCAAGGGTCTAGATTTATTTTTTTTTTTCAGATTTTTTTTTTATTATTTTCGTCAAATATTATATGTTATTGTTTTAATTTATTGATGATGATGCTTGAATTCAGGGCCTCGTTTGGACTGCGTTGAATTCCACCCACAGTGGTAACAAAACATTCCACTGCTCTTAATGTCTGATTTACACGGGTGGTGGTTAAGTATGAAACGAATCGAGCTGCTCGCGAACTGCTCAAGCTCGACTTAAAAAAAGCTTGACTCGAGCTCAGTTCGTGAGTAAAACGAGCTCAAATCGAGTTTGATTTGTGACTCGTTTAGATTCGAACTCGAGCTTGAGCTTAATAAAGTTTGACTCGAAAGCTCACAAACAGGCTCAATAAAATAATATATATATATATTTTTTTTTAATAATATTTTTATTATCTTTTTTAGCAATATTTTGTTTATAATATTTTAAACTAAAATAACGTCGTTTTAGTTTAATCGATCTATTCGCAAGCCAAACTCGAGTCTAAGTTTTTCTTTATTGAGCTGAATTCGAGCCCATATAAAAGTTCAAATCGAGTTCGAGCTTGGTTTAAAAATCTCGAGCCAAGTTCAAATAAATTAAAACTCGATGCGATTCACTTGTTTCTACCCCTAGTGATGGTTTTAATTATTGAACCTACAACCACCCTAATGGTGGTTTTAATTATTGAACAAGCATCGTTAATTTTTTTTTTCTCCATTTTTAATTAATTATGCAATTCAAATATTGTATTAATTGGAATTATTCCATTTAATGGCATGCCTCTGTAGGGCTTCTGAAAGGACTCCGGAAACAAGCTTGTGCTTTTTTGATTAAGACATTTGTCATATCATTTGACTGCCCTAATAATTTCACTATAATGTACCAACAACCATATGACCGCTACTTAAAGGGATTGTCTATGGTCATGCATGAGATAGATCACCAACCGAACAATGATTTTTCTATCAATTGTGTGAAAATGAAAATGAAGGAGGTCTCCAATTGTAATTGAGTCCATGGTAAAATTACGTAATGCATTGTAATTTCCAAAGTGAGAGAAGTTAAAGGAGTATTGTAATTTACACAATAATGTCTATAGATCTCATGTGGGTTTTATTTACTTTGCCAAGTCCTATAATTTTTCCTAACCACAAATTCAAATGCGTTGTGCTTTCTAAGATGATGTGTTTTTGCGAATGTTGAAGTGGTCGAGCAAAGACTAAAACTTGAGACAAATCAATGTATCGTTTCATAGGTTAGGGTCGGGGCTAGTGCACCATCTATTTAATGGATTGAATTAATTGGGAACAAAGGCTTGAATGGACTAAAATTTTATTTTATTAAAAATATATTTAAATAAAATGATAATTTTACCCTCACTTTAATAGTTCTTTACAAATAATTGCGGACAGAAGAACTAAGATTTACTATTTGACCAAAGACTGTACAATTGAAATATGAAAAATTAAAATAATATTGAGTGTAAACTCTAAATATGATTTTTATACTTTATCATTTAATTATTGAGATAAACATAATATTTTATCTCCTTCCTTTTGATGTGACAATTGATTGAGACAATTATAGTGAAGTCCACACAATAGAATAAGAATTGATAAACATTAAATAAAATAATAAAAATATATAGAAAAAATAATTATGAAAAATATTTTATCTTTATCTAATTTGATTAAAAACTATAATAAAATAAAAGTATTCATCAGTTTATTAATTTTTGAATTTCCTGGTTTTTGTTCATTCTTCCTTTTATTATTCATCATAAAGCAAATAAGAGAATGAATTTTATATCCATATTTCTAAAAAACATAACAACACTAAAAGGACAAAAATATATAAAATAGGGGCAAAAATAAAAAATTAATAAAAATATATACGTTGAAAGTATATTACAGTTTATTACAAAAAAAATGCAGCAGCATTTGAAGGATAAAAAATATAAAATATGGGCAAAAATAAAAAAAATTAATAAAAATATGTATGTTAAAAATGCATTACAATTTATTATATAAAATAGATATATATAAGATAGAATTGGAAATAGAAAAAGTAATTGTAACTTCAAAGAAAATTTTGAACTAAAAATAGGAAAAACATAGCTCTTAAAAACCCAAAAAAGACACCCACAAAGGCAAAATAGTAATAAGGTTTAGGATAAAATACAGAAATCACTCCTACAATTTACCTTTAGTGTTGCTTTAATTATTCACGTTTTAATTCTAACAGTTAAATTCTTACACTTTCGGTGTATATTTGAAATATATTTTATTAAATTATTATTAATAAATAATATAATTAAATTATATTTAATAAATTTTATTATCA
>JAVXUM010000011.1:3922399-3935293 GCA_035590655.1 Pouteria glomerata | reverse complement strand
CTTCAAAAAAAAAAAAGAAGGATAAAAAAAATATATATATTTTTAAAATTTGGTCAGCCTTTACTGATTGCTAACATATAATTATTTGTTTATCAGTCTACGTACTGCTCTAGTTTGTACCATCACTGTGAAACTGTAAAGCGTACAATTCATATTGTGAACCTGGATCCTGCCGCTGAAAATTTTGATTATCCTGTTTCCATGGGTAACTGCAGTCCACCTTTTATTTATTATTTGTTTCTTCAGTTCTATACTAAGCTTTGTTGATTCAATTCCTTCATTGGTTTTAGAGCAATGAACTTTTTACCTATCTTCTCCAGATATCAGGGAACTCATTAGTTTGGACGATGTTATGGAGGAGCTTAGATTGGGTCCAAATGGTGGCCTTATGTATTGTATGGAGTATCCTTTGTATGGACTGCAAAGTTATTCTAAATCCCTTTCTTCTATGTTCTTGTGCCTTAATTCTCAAAACTCAGAGAGCTTGAAGACAGTTTGGACGATTGGTTGACAGAGGAATTGGACAACTACTTGGATGATGATTATTTAGTTTTTGACTGTCCAGGTATTTATAATTAAAATTGATAATAACATGGATGGAAATGAGCATTAAGTAGTTGTCCTTATTACATTGAAAAAGGATTGCACAACTCATTCCCTACTAGCTATGTTAACAATGATAGGCAGTTAATAATCATCAGAAAATCATGCATTGTGGTATTATTACTATTTTTATTGTTAGTATTATACTATTAAGGAGATGTTTGTTTTGGAAAAAATAGAGGATAAATTTTCTGGGGTAATTTTTACCCTCTATTACATTAGTTTGGATGAGAGAGTAACAATTACTTTGGGGGTAACAAAAAATTTTTACTTTAGGGGGGGGGGAGGTGAGTAATGGGGGTAATGAAAAATTTTTACCATTTTCTCATTATCCTGTAAAATATTTTTTTATAACCCTGTGAAATTCTAGACAATATTCTCTCAACGTGTGTTGTTCTCTATTAAAAAATAGTTTATTAAAATTAATAATTTATTTAAATAAACTTGATTTTGTTGTTTTATTAAATCATATTATGAAAATAAAAATAATTTTTAACAAGTAGTAATTTACTATTAAAGTTAATTACTATTGAAATATTAATCTATGGTAAATTTTTTTTACAATTAATATTTTATTTAAAATTATATATTTTAATAATATATTTTTTATTAAAATTATTTATTATTAAAATAACAATTATTATGATGATTTATTTTATTATAATATTTTATTAAAATTAAATATTGACTTTTACCCATTAGTTAATTTATCTTCATTTCAAACATAATTAACTTTTATGCTCCACAAAATTTTTAGTATTCCAAACATAACATAATTATTATCAAGTAATATTTACTCTCTCATTTCAAATATAAGTATCATGAACTTGTTACTCCGGTAACCATTACTAGGGCAATAATTACTCCGTAATCTTTTACTCTCAAAATTTTCACCTTGTACCAAACATATCCTAACTGGCTTGTATGCACTACGCTGTGTTGTGTACCAAATGGAAAGTATTTGTTGGGCCCTGTATTTGGAGGTTTATTTAACTTAAATTCTGTTTTAATCTTACAAACTTAAAATTACTTTACAGGCCAGATAGAGCTTTTTTCGCATGTTCCTGTACTTAAGAACTTTGTGGAGCATTTAAAGCGTAAGAACTTCAATGTTTGTGCTGTCTACTTGCTTGATTCACAGGTTTGTATGGATGCATTTTCTCCACCCTAACTTAATTTCAGTTTCTATTTTTACCATAGGTTTCGTCATGTCTCTTTAATGAAACTGAACACTTCTTTTTATGCATCAGTTCATGACTGATGTGACCAAGTTTATAAGTGGTTGCATGGCTTCACTTTCTGCAATGGTTCAACTTGAACTACCCCATGTCAACATACTCTCCAAGATGGACCTCGTGTCTAATAAAAGAGATATTGAAGAGTAAGTCCTTTCAGGTTTGGCTGCTGTTTTCTATTTCCTTATGTTTATCTTACCTCTCTCTCTCTCTCTCTCTCCTTCTCTCTACCTACCTATCTTTGTTGCTCCTAGTTACCTGAAATTACCTCTCTCTCTCTTTCTCCTTCTCTCTTCCTACCTATCTTTGTTGCTCCTAGTTACCTGAATCCCGAGCCTCAAGTTTTGCTGTCAGAGTTGAATCAACGTATGGCTCCTCAGTTTGAAAAGCTCAACAAGGCTCTGATTGAATTGGTAAGTCATTATATAGCTCCAAGCATGCATTACTGCTGTTTAAATCTGCTTATAGATTTTGTAATGACCAATTAGATTGTTTATAATTTTTTAAGTTGCTTAATAGTTAATACTACTTCTTTTGTACGGGTTGTGCCCCTTTTAAGTGCATTTAGAATAAAGTCGTTTGCTTATTAAAAAAATGCTTAACTTGGGTTTTGTCTGTACATATAAATAATTTCCTCCTCTGGAAAGTGGCATAACTTCAATTTTTGGATATTCTCTTTAATGAAATCTATGGTGAGGCCTTGTATATCAGCTGCACGTGTTTCAATCGTGTGTGAGCATAGGCACGAATATGGTAGGTTGTCAAATATGGGTGATTATAGATTCGTATATTTTTGTTTATTAACTGTCTATTTATTTGTTGTGTATGGAAATGCAGTTTATTGGATTAAACACGACAATTGATATAATTTATATTTACCTTATAACTACAAAATTTGTTGGCATCTACTCTTTCAATAATTCTTATTATTGCTATCATATGATTGTTATCAATTTTTGCAGTAATACATAGACATCTGTCCCTTGGAAACCATTTTTGTCTTTCTTGGAAGCATGTTAGTTATAGGGAACATTATTTCGATCATTTATGCCTGCCGATTAGTCTTAAAACTTTTTTTTTTTTTTGGTAACAGGTAGATCAGTATAGCATGGTCAGCTTTGTGCCTCTGGACTTGACAAAAGAGAGCAGGTATCAGTGTGTGTGTGGTGTGCACGTGCATTTTTGTGGGGGTTTGTTTGTTTTGGTAGGTGAACTTCATTCATGCCAATGTATATGCTTGTGCGCACGTATAAATGCATCAATGCATACATCTGATTGTGCTTGAATGTGAGTTAATATCCAGAGGCTTTGCACATTCAGTGAGAGTTGAAACCTGCCAATTTCTGGTTATGTATGACCTTATTTAGGGAGACTTGAGATAATGAGATGTATGCTTTCTTTGTTTACACATACACGAGGGCCAAAGCATAAAGTTGTGCTGCGCTATAATGAAGACGGCACATGATACGTGCCTTGACTTATTCTTTATAGGATTCGAATTGTGGTTAGGCTCGTTAGCCCAAGCTGCATTAGCTGCAACTTGAATAGAACCAATGCTGATTTTTGTTTAGCTCTTTGATCCATTATTTAATTCTTTGCCATCAATGTGATAGGTTTTTACCTTTTTTTTTTTCAATAATTTTTTCATAGATTTGGGCATATCTTATGCTGAACAAATTAAATGGTTGTCTTCTTGCCATTAGTCATTTCTTTATGCCTTTTGAAACCAATTAAGTGGTTGTTTTCTTGCCATTAGTCATTTCTTTTTTGCTTTTTGGATTCATGGATTTATTAAAAGAAGAGAAAATAAGAAGGGAAAGAAAAACGAAATTGAATGAGTTACATTTCTTATTTTTGTTTGGTTGGACTGGGAAAATGAGAATAATTTCGTTGCCCATAATAAAAGCAACAAAAGCAACAAGTAATTTCATTTCTCTATCATTTTTTTCCTTCAACAAATCGGAGATCCCAACAGAGTATCAATCATCAATCTACTGATGACAGCCAAAAGTATTTGGACCCTTGCATGGCTGTTTGGCTGGCTCTAGGTTAATTATGGGTAAACTATTTTTAGTATCGTTGTATTTCGCCTATATTTTGCTTTGGTCCATTTTAGATGGTCCTCTGTACTTTAATCCAGTTCCACGTTGTCCTTTTTTGTCAAATTTTTGTTAGAAATTGCCATGTGTCCATCTTTTGCATGTGGCATGCTTTTGTTACATTTTCTAACGGTAATTGAGGAAAAGAGTCCAAGTGAAATTAGAGGTCCAAGTGAAATGGGATTAAATTATAAGGAGTGAAGTGGGTTGGTTTAGATTATGTTTGGATTAAAGGTTTTTCATGGGGAATGGAAGGGGATATGGATTTAAAATCACGTTTTATGTTTGGTTCGTGATGGAAAATGAAAAGGAAAGTGCATGACATTTGGAATATTAAAAATGATTAAATTAAAAAACTAATTAATTGATAAATGCATTTTGTTTTATTATATCTTTAAATCTACTCAAATTAGAGCACATCCATGGAATTTTATATATTTTTTTCTTTTACATTTTTATATATATATTTTATCGGTGTTTTGCGTGTTAGTTATGGTTTTGACTAAGAGGGGGCCTGCTGAAAAACGAAATAAAGTGATTTGAATAATTTTTTAGTGTTTGATGTTCAGTCACTAAACTATACTTTTCAGAGATAAATAGTGCTGTTGGAATAGATTTTCATTCGTTCCAATGGATTTTAGTAAAATTTTTTTTTATTTTTACATCATAATGTTAGATTTTTAAATATGTTTGAACAGATTTTTGGGTTCGATTTAACAAATATATGTCAAAATTTTAAAAAGTTTGTTAAAAAATTTTTGAAATTTATGAAAAAGTTATTAGAATTTGTGAAAATGTTAGTAGAGTTAGTAAAAAATTTATTAGAGTTTATAAAGATTTGTTGAAATATGTAAATTTATATAAATTTGTAGAAATTTCAGGAGGGGTGAGTTTAGAGTTTTAGTGATTTTTAGAATTTTTAAATTTTTTTTTGGTATTTTTAACACTTCATGTGCATCCATATATTTTATGGGTTTCTTGAGTGTTACTTGTGGTTTTGACTAACAGTGAGTGGTTCTCTCTCTCTGCTTTTCCATTTGCAGTATACAGTACGTCTTGTCACAAATTGACAGCAGCATTCAGTACGGAGAAGATGCAGATGTGAAGATTAAGGATTTTGATCCAGACGAGGATTAGTTGGGTGGGGAGGGGCTTCATATTTTTTGGCTGCTTTGCAGGAGTTGCAATCCCGGCAGAGGAGACTTTGCACATGCTGTGAAGCATATGGAGGTCTTTCTACTGCTACTGGCTGGGACTAAATGTAAATTATTTGGAATTAAGTCTCAACAAAAAAAAACTTTATTACATTTGAGTTGATTAATCGGAACACTAAACATAAATTTTTGCTTTATATTAGCTGGTGTGTTGATATTTTTTTATTTTATTTTATTTTATTTTAAAGTTGGTGAGATATAATATATGTAATATATATATCTCGGCCGGTGTATTGATTGTGGGATTTAGGTTCAGCTCTTATGGCACCGTTTGGAGTGCTAATAGGTAAAATAAAATAAATTTTTAACAATTTTTATAAATTACTAAAACTTTCTATTACACATTTATATTTTTAGTATATTAAAAAAATATTAATATTTTATTAAAAAACAAAAAATTCGAAAGGAGATTAATCGAATGCTTAAATATTTTTTGACAATTATATTCTTCGAGTTGAAAACTTTCTAAAGAGTACCATTATCGTTATTTTATATTAATGTAAATATTTTTTGACAATTATATTTTTCGAGTAGAAAACTTTTTAATGAGTATCATTGTCGTTAATTTATATTAATTTTTTTTAATGCGTGAGAACGATTAAAATAGATTTGAAAAATCGTTTTTACGGTTTTGATGTTAACATGTAAAAGTTAAAAATTTTTGACATAAATTTGTAAGAATGGATCTAAAAAATCATTCTTACGGTTTCTCTATTTAATTTTTTATTACAAAAGTCAAAATATGTCACTATTCTTTTCTAAAAAAATTTGTTTCAAACACAAGTGTCAAACACTTAAAATTAATTTAAATTATATTTTTTCTTATTTTTTATCACTTCAAACGATACCTATATAGCAAATATTATTCCCAGTAATAGTTTGTTAAGAAACTTCTTTGGCACCGTTTGGTGCGCCAAAAAACACAAAATTTTAAAAAATTTTAAAAATTTTTAAAAGTTTTTCATTTTTTATCTCAATGCGCAAATTATGAATCCATAACGTTTTTTACTTTATCTCATTTTTTATCATTTCAAACACACCCTTTGTGTTTTTTTGAGTAAATCACAAAACTTTTTATTAAAAATTGGCTAAATATAGAGATATATGTCATTTTACATAGTATACTTTTTTTTTTTGTAAGATAAATGGGGAAGGAGAAAAACCCGGGATCAAACCCAGGGAATGGCCTGGCAAAATACGGTTTTTGCCACTTGAACTACCAGCCTCGCTCATTTTACATAGTTTACATTTTAAACTTTTTATTAAATAAAAATATTATTAAGCTTATAAAAATAAAAATAGGGTCATCAAAATATTTATGTAATATACATTTTTATCCCTTGTTGAATATATGTAAAATGTTCCAAAAAAAAAAAAAAAAAAGAGGGGAGAGAAAAAAGGTACCATTTTTGGATTTGAGGACTTTTGAGAGGGAAAAATTTAAGAAGGGATTGTTAAACATTTTATTTTTTGAACTTTTTTACTTGTTTAAACAGCATAAAAAATACATACTACATAAATATTTAATGATGTCACTATTTTTATTTAATGCATCATCGGTGAAGTATTAATAAAATTATAAACTAAGAAGAGTTACTCTAACAGTTAAATTTTTATAGTCTATTAATTAGTAAAATATGTGCGAGAAATTTGTAATTTATCCTTTTATATGTCTTCGTAGTTTAATTCCTCTCAGTTCTTTTGTATCCACTAATTGTACTTATTTCTTTGAAAAAAAAAAAAAAGAAAAAAAAACTTCAAGACATGTTATTTACATTTGTGCCAAAAAAAAAAAAAAAATGTTTCAAAACATGATAATTCAATTACTAATAGGCTAGATTCGTGTATAATCAAATTTTATCTTATTTAAACTTAACTTGATAGACTCGCGAATAATTTAATTAATTAAAATGACATCATTATCAAAGTGTTAGAATTAATAGATTAGAAGAGACATAAGGGGTGTCAGTATAATTAATCTAAAATTTATTGATTAATTATTTTAACAAATTGAATATAAGAATATTCACTCCTAGATTTCTCAAATAATAAAATTCAAGTCCTACTAGATAAATGAGTCTAGAATTATATTCACACCTAACAAATAAAATTTAGAGAAGATCATACCCCACTAATTAACAGGTTGACCTAATATTTATATCCCAGTTTTCACCTTATGTTAATTTTTTTACTTATTATTGTTATCATTCACTCCAAATTTTGATTTGTAATGCCAAAGAGGAGAAGTCTAAGTTAAAATTTCATAAAAGTTATAATAAATTAAAAATTTATTTTAACAAATTAGTAAAAAGAAAACAAAAAAGAAGATATGCAAATAAATCACACTAAGATGTTCCAAAATAATAATATAATTAAGCTAAACTTAAAAAAGGGTCACTCTGGTTTCTTAGTAGCAAAGGAACCTAGGTACAAGTCAAATAAAGCACGAACAGTCCAACCAAGTATGTTAAGATTTTTACCTTAATATATATATTAATTATACAATATATCTAAATATACTCACATGAAAGTATTTGCAAAACTATGGTAAGTGTCGTCACTGGACTCAATGGCACCCATTGGATGTCACTAGTTGCACCAATGGCATGTAAATGAGTGTTGTCAGGGCCAGTGACAACACCCTTGCTTGCTCCACCCTCTCAACTGTTGACATACTGTTAACATACTCCCCTCCTCTAATTTCAAACACCACATGCTCCCAAATCTAAACCAACCTCCAAAACAACAATACAACAACCCTATAACCTCAAAAATAATCTAAAAAATTTAAGTATAAATAATAAAAAACAATTAACTATTAATTAAAAGAATACAAGTTAAATATTTGCTAACTTCTAAATTAAAGAATAGAGTAAAACATGATTAAACTAAATCAAAACTTAATCAAAATAATCTCCAAACGGTAACACATCTAAATGAAAAATATAAGATAGTAAGAAAGAAAAACGAAATACAGTGGATCAATTCATGCCACAATGAGACATCTTAATTGTACGACATGGTTGGTGCAGGTGCAGAGGTATATCGTTTGCTATGGCCATTGGTGCATTCTCCACATGTGGCTCCTCAATCGATGTATCCTCAAGATGGGCCTCTGCCACTACTCCTGCTGGTGCATCCTCTACATATGCATCTCTCATCGGTGGCTCATGTATGCATAGCTCGTCTGTTCTTGCTGTCGAGACCCATGTGTAGGCAACACCATAGGAGTGTGCTTGTCTACTCCTACTATCGATGATGACATGCCTGGGGGCAATCATCGACTATTGTGTATCAAATGCAATTACAGATGATCTAGATGCTGGGGATGTGGAGAATGGCTATATGTGCAGAATCCTAGACTGGAAGTCATCAATATCTACTAAGAGTGAAGCATATGCCTCTGTAGCTGGCAGTTGTAACTCGACATGGGGATCTGAAATAGGTACATGTGTCTTGTAGCTTCGTTACTCGGTAGCCGAGGCTGACAATGGTACGTGCATCTCGTGTATGAGGTTCGAGGTGGATGTTGAGGCTGTGAAACTACTCGGTATGTCTGAGTTGAGCATAGGTGGCAATAATAGAGCATCTTAGGGTTCGGGGCCGTATACTATTGGACGACCCCATGCTCATCTTCCAATAGGTCATAATCTACTAGGACGCGATGGTTTGGCCTGAGAGGATAAGCCTGCCTGACTTGTGGATGTGGATGCCCACAGTCTTTCCTCATGATCGATCGCCATGATCACCGGTCCTATCTTTGAATAATTTGTTGTAGTGTCTCAAGGTAATTGCACTGATCCGCATGATCAACGCTTGCAAACGCGACCTGGTGCTTGTTGACAATAGTGTTAAC
Source organism: Pouteria glomerata (assembly GCA_035590655.1). Classification (NCBI taxonomy): domain Eukaryota; kingdom Viridiplantae; phylum Streptophyta; class Magnoliopsida; order Ericales; family Sapotaceae; genus Pouteria; species Pouteria glomerata. The sequence continues at coordinate 3,926,286 of JAVXUM010000011.1, read as the reverse complement.
CTGCATTGTATAAAGAATTAATAAAAATAAATGTAAACTAATAAATAAAACATATGCTATTCAAATATGCGTAACTAAAACACCATACAAGGATCAAAATATTAGCTGCCACTGGTTAAGACCCAATAGGTGGTACATATGAGGGTGGTGCGATGTGACTCCAGGTGATCTGACGATACCAGTCTATGTAGGGGTTATCGTATATGGGGGACGCACGCTGAAAGCCTGACCTTGAACCACCAAATCCAATCGTCTGCCCCACTCTTCAACGTATTGTTAATGGTATCGTAGCTAGTTCATCTCCCCTTTAGTCCACGCCTCATAAGCTGGTATAGATAGGCATCTATATCGAACTCCAGCGAGATCACCTGACAGAGACTGAACTGTCTCATAACGCGGCCTGGCAGGTGGTACTCAACAACTTCATAACATATCAGTGGACACGTCGAGCACCATACTACCATTCCAACATGGCAATAGTTAAGAAGAGTGGTCAGAACTAACTCTTGCTACGGACACCAGGTCATCTGGTTTTCTCACATGAACGTTAGCTATTCTCTGCAGTCCCTCAACGACCTTGCAAAACTTACTAACATCCCCCATTCCATCGGTATCCCCATAGATTAGCCCAAAAGCCAAACTCTTCTGGTGCAAAATCAGGTAAGGGAGATGGTCGTGTAATGACTGGCTAGAACTATGTTAGTCTCTCCCAACCCAAACCTATCATTGGAAATAATAAATTGCATTAAAATCATATGATAACATCAATGTAATAACATTTGATAATAAACATATAAATATAGTTTGCATTGTACCTGAAGTATGCCAATCGATCCTACTATCTCAGCTGTACATGTGATGGAAGTTGAGCACATATCCTTGTACAAGTAGGCTAGAGCTGCTCCCTAAGGTAGTCTCCCACGCACATCCAAGTCTCGAAGCAACGTCAGGTAATGTAGCTTCACCATGTTACTTAAGTAGTTTGGCAGTAGATATGCCCCAATGATAATGAGAATCAGTGCTTGGGCATGGCACTGTATATCCGCGTCTGTAGCTCTTTTTGGTAACACTAAGAAATGGTTTGTGAGCCAAGTAATCTTTAGTTGACTCCCTCTTAAAGTTTGTCAGATATGGGGTATTTCCAAGTAGCTCCTAGCACAATGCCTACCGTCCCGCGTCCATGTAGCTCATCTGTCCCTGCGACAAGCTCCCCGTCAACTTGTAGGCCTGAAATGACCTCCATATCTTAGAATGTGATAGTAACCTCATAAACGGGAAGGTGGAAGGTATGTGTCTTCTGTCTCCATTGTTCCACCAAGGAAGTGAGCAACAACAAGTAAAGATGGATAGCTCTCAGCCTGTATATCCCGTAGAATCTAGCCCTATGAAGTTGCTGTAGGACACGTGGATCTTGAGGTGGATCCAAGTTGGAGGGCAATCATCGTAGTTTAAACTTGTATCACCTCCTCGAACTGCATACAATACAAACGTAAGGATAATAAAAATTAACCACTGATTAATACTTGAAATGATAGCATAAATAGAACATTATAACTATTGAATTTAAATTACGAACCCTAATAGGGGACTCCCAAATGTCAATAAATCAATGCTTATCCTGGGAGTGGAGTACACAAGGATCTAATGGTTTAGGATCCAACATATGTCGTTGATGAGACATCTTACTGTATAAATCACGTGAACATTCACAATTTGTAAATACCAACACATTAACAGGCAAATAAGCTAATAAATTGGTGCAATTGGTGTAAACAAACATATTGACTATTAATAAGATGTTGAACTTAACTAAATAACACTAAACAACGTTGCATTTAAGTAAATAAATTTCAAAAGAAAAGTTAAAACGTTACATAATTGACAGAACTTGCAATTTCACTAATTATAATTAAAATCTATAGTGTTCGAATTTACTAGTTTAAGAATCTAGTGGCTAATGATGATGAAGCTCATGATGGGCACTTGCGCCGATCATGACCCTGTTGCTTCATATGCCGCAATGTAGGGCATACCAACGTTCTGACTTGTCCATCTTGTTCTCAACCTTATCGAAAGTGGATGACCCCTTTCACGGATAAGAATGGGGTATACCAAAGAATGGGTTTGAATGATGGGCCAGTAATTCTTATGTTCTAAGGGATGAAACTCTGGTATGTAGGTCTTCATGTCTGACTTAATTGAGTATACACTTGACACTAACTGCATCCAAGCCATGCATATTCTGTTGCACACCGCTATCACATGTGTCACCAGCAACTGTCGTAGGATCAAAAAACTCAAACTCCAGATAAAGGTCACAGTGATTACACTGCAGATTCTGAATGATAGCAAACATTGCCTCAACTGTGTCATTGTCTACTATATGCAGAGGCCTATGAAGTATTTGGCTCGCGCTATCAACAATTGGATATCTACACACCACTCTCAAAACCCCCTCTGCTGGGTCTATACTGACAACTTCGTACAGTTTTGCTAGCCACATCGCGTATATGGCTTGAGTGTTAACCCTAATATAATGATTGAATAGCTTGTCATACCCAATGTCGTCGTCTGCATTAAGGAGGTTCCCTCCCTAAAAACAAAATAGTGAAATTCGTTCATTAGACATCACGAATAACCAATGAACGATAGATTATGGCCCTAAACAACATGAGTATTAGGGACGATGCCCTCTTATCTAAGTAACTTTGGAAGGGATTTAACTTAATTTTTTTACTTATATTTTACAAGTGTTTAAATTAACTTAAATTTGAGTATAAATTGAATATAAATTAGTTACGTATGAATTTAAATTAACCTAAATCTATATCATTCAAAATTGAATTTAAATTACTTGAAACTTTAGATTAACTTAAATTATCTAAGTATAAATTTAAATTAACTTAAATTTTAGTATAAATTGAATTTAAATTAGCTAAGTATAAAATTAAATTAACTTAAAATCTATATTATTCAAAATTGACTTAAAATTTACTCATATTTTAAATTAATTTAAATTAGCTAATTTTAGTATAAAATAAATTTAAATTAGCTAAGTATAAAATTAAATTAAGTTAAAATCTATATCATTCCAAATTGAATTTAAATTAACTAAAATTTTAAATTAACTTAAATTAGCTAAGTATAAAATTAAATTGATTTAAATTTATATCACTCAAAATTGAATTTAAATTAATTTAAATTAGCTAAGTATAAATTTAGATTAACTTAAATTTTAGTACAAATTGAATTTAAATTAGCTAAGTATTAAATTAGATTAATTTAAATTTATGTCATTCAAAATTGAATTTAAATAAACTTAAATTAGCTAAGTATAAATTTAAATTAACTTAAATTTAATTACCAAAAAAATAACTTAAATTTTAGTATAAATTGAATTTAAATTAGTTAAGTATAAAATAAAATTAATTTAAATCTATATCATTCAAAATTAAATTTAAATTAACTTAATTTAGTTAAGTATAAATTTAAATTAACTTAATTTGTACTAACATAATTTGTGCTAAATTTAGAGATCAAACATAAATTTACAAAATAAGATAAAATGTTTCACATATTTTTGTTCTAACATAATTTTAAATCAAACCTAATTTTAACATAATTTGTACTAATTTATAAGTTAATACACATTCAAACCAATGCACTTTGAAAATACAGATTAAGTAACTCACCTAAAATTAAATTTCAAAGAAGAACCCAGATTAATTTTTGATTTTAGCTGAAGGAAGAGCAACAAACAAATTGTGCAGTGAACCTGTGATACCCCTCGCATTTGAGATGAATGAAATAGATGGTTTTCTTGTGGAATAAAGATTAAGTGGTGGAAAAGTTGCATGGGTTGGTTTAGGTGTTGTTTTGTGTGATAT
>JAVXUM010000011.1:3834633-3872382 GCA_035590655.1 Pouteria glomerata | reverse complement strand
ATTTTTTTCATAAGATAAGTCTTTCTTTTTTGTTACTTTACTATGAAAATAATTAATCTTATGGTGATTTAAAAAAAAAAAAAAGAGTTTAATTGGTTTCATTGAAATTATATCATTCTCGAAACAAATAAGAATTATTATCAAAATACATTTAAAATTTTGCATTTTCATTATCGTACAATAATATCTTCACATTAAAAAAAAAAATAAATTAAAATTTAAAAAATTAAAAAATAACTCTAAAAAGAGATTTTCGTTGAAATTTAATATGCAAAAATTTTAAATTTTAACAATAACAAAAAAATAATAAAATCTTGAAAATTATATAAACAATCATATTAAAGATTGCAATAAAATTTAAAAAAACATATCATGTATTTTTGAATGAACAAATTGAGAAATATAGCAAAGAAAAAGTTTTTCTTGAAATCTTATGCAAAAAGATTAGAATTTTATCAGTAATAAAAAATATAATAGAATTTAAAATTTAATATTAACAATCACATTAAAAATAGAATAAAATCTAAAAAGATTAAATTTAAAAATTAAAAATTTAAGTACATGTCAAACAAATCGCAAAGTCGAAGTAAAAATTGCTATACTAAACAAATCCCAAAGTCGAAAAAAATTGATGTAATTAAAATTTTCAAATAAATTTGGAAAAAAAAAGACTTGTTGTTTATTTATAGATTTTGTGTATAGAAGAGTTTTATACTATTTAAATTAGAATAACTTTTCGATCGAATTGAAAGTCCAATAGTTAATAGAAATATTTTTATGTATTCTTGTCTATTTTAAGTTCTATTCACAGTTTTGGACTTAATATTTTAAAAAATTTTTAATGTATTTCCTGATATTTTTTATGTATTTTTTGTTTAACTAACTTATTTTTTTGTCAATAAAACTATCAATTCACAATATTTTAGTATTTTGTGATATATTAATGCTTTGTTCATTTATTTCTAATTTGAGACGAAAAATGATTAATTAAAATAAATATATGAGTAGAAGTTAGATTAAATAAAAATATTAATCGATATCTATGAACATTCTAATTTAAATAAAATTGTGAATAAGTAATAATTATATACAATACTAAATTTTTTTAGGTTATATAACTATAAATTAAGATAATTATGATTATAATTTTATGTTAATAAATCAAAACCTTTATTTAACACGCCGATTTTTTTTTACATTATTTTATTTAATAATAATATTTGTAAATAAAACTTTTATTGAACATGATAAATATTTTTTTTGCATTATTTTAGTTAATAAAAATATGTTTTAAATAATAATTTATCAAAAAATAAAAATAAAAATATATTTTAAATAAAAATAAAAAAATCAAATAAAAAGTTATATAATAAACAGAAGTTTAGTCTAAAACTCTGCCAATTACTTCTATTATTAATGTGTAGACATGCACCATCGCAAAAATTTTTAGTGAAATTGGGTTACAAAATTGAATTAGAATTGAATTAAAAAATAGTTAATAGAGTGTAAATAATAAAGAGATAAAATTGAGTTAAATTGAAAAAAATCAAAGATAAAGTAATAAATTTTTTTTTTCAAATATTAGGATTATTTTTGTTGTAGTATAAATATAAATATAAATATAGATATACATATACATATTCAAGCCATTATGATGTCACGATGACCTGGCGGCATTTAGATTCAATAGTAAAATCTAAACCGCCCTCTCACAAACAAGTCAGTTTTTTTAAGTAGAAAGAAAGAAAGAAAGAAAGAAAGAGGGGGTTATGGCGGACACGGCAGTGTGCAGTTCGTCGGAGCCGACGCCGGAGGAAGAGAAGCTGACCATTAGGGACATTTCGATGGCTGCAGAAGCTCAAACCAAAGCAGGCGATACCTTCTATTTAATCACTCAAAGGTATCAGCCCCCTCCTATGTATATGTATCTATGTATTGGACTGCGTATGAAGCTCCGTTAAAATTGATGATTGGAAGCATTATTCTTGGAATTTGTGGCCTTTTTTCTTTTAGTAGTTGCTCTCCATCTTTTAAAGGAATTCATGATCAGAGTTCAGACAATAGTGTTTGATTGTAAAAGACTAGGGTTTGTAGTTGGTATTTTTCGACGATTGCATATGGAGGGCAGGGTACGTGCCCTTTGTTTTTGTGTGGTGTCTTCTGTAAGCAATGTGGGTGAATTGAGGTTAAAATGCAGGCCACTCAATTTACTTGTGTTTGAAGTGTTGTTGGGCCTTTTTTTATGGCTTTCTCTTTGTTATTTTGTTTCAATTCTATAACTGGTTTTATTGTGAATTGGTGATTCAAAAAGAATGTCACATTGTGGAAAGATTATCCTCTTTCCCCTTGCGGGTATTTTTTTTTTCTTTTAACGGCCTTTCAAGTTTAGAATTGCTGCTATAGGACAAATTAGTTGAAGTTGATGATTTTCTATTGGATAGACCTAGCATTACCTCTATGAAAAATATATTTACTGTCATATTTTATTTTATTTTTTTCTTTTTTCGATTGGTAAATAAAATCCTATTAGAATGAATCAAATGATGCTCCCCAATAGCAAAATGAAACCCTCAAGAGTTCAATTAAACATGTTGTTGAACAAAGCTTCTTAACCAGTTGTGGAATAGGGATATCTTCACAGTGATGTAAGGGCTTTGTCATTCGTCAATTTATTTTAATGTGCGTGGACTTCTTTAATAGACCAATATACTGTTCAGGGGCCCAGTGGGGGAGATTACCCCCACTCACTTGGAAATTTCAGTTAGACCTCATTGTTTTCCAGCTTAATAAAAAATCCTATATTTCTTTGCCTCCATTGCCCATATGTAGCACACACTCAATCGGGCATGGTGCACATTTATGGGGGCTTACTATTAGGTTAAAATAATTTTGGATTTTTCCAAAATTATCCCCACAGAATTTGTTGCATTGGCATAATTACGCTTTAAAAAATAATTTATTAAAAAACTAGTGTGATTATCATTTAGTATATTTCATGTGTTATTAATTGAAAGTATCTTTTGTATCCACTGATTAGAAATTCTAGATCTGTCATTGAGACTGTTGATTTGGAGTTAGTCACTCTGATGCATTCATTAGATCCCTCAATCACCCAGACTAAGTCGTTGGCACTCTATCAATGTGCCCAAAAGTCTTTGATGGAAGAAACACATCCATAGTAGTTAAAATTGTACCGTTCGAATCTTACGATTTAAGTTGATACACCATGTAATCAATATGAATCTTACATCTGAATTTAATGGAGTGGTGAATTGTGGTGAATCAAGACATATCTCCCTGATTTGCGGAGAATCTTAAAATTCTTGCTATTCAGTATGTGGACAATCTAGGTCAAGTCATTCGGATTTGATTTGCAAAACATCTTCTCTTTTCTCACAAGGACCTTCAAATCCTACAGTACTCACACATCATTTTCACATAAATCATTTAGAATTTTTGGTGTCTCATATTTTCTTAGACTTCATAGTTTCTAAGTGACTGAACAATGCCTCTAAATTTTTCCTAAATCTCTTGTTTGCCAAAGATTTCATAAGGGATTGAAATATTGCATCTCTTGAAGACTTTGTAAGGGATTAAAACACTACTTTATGTTTTGTGATTAAAACACTACTTTATGTTTTGTCTTACATTTTGACAAATATTAATGAGGTGTAAGGCAATGTTTTAGTGATTGAAGGACATGTTTTTAACAATGAATATTTTGTATTACTTTCTTGTTGAAATCAAATTTTAGTGATTAATCATGGTGATTGAAGTATATGTTTTTAATAATGAATAGTTTATATTAGTTTCTTGCTAAACTCAATTTTTAGTGATGGGTCATGGTGACATTGAACCTCAAATTTCTATTTCTAAGGATAGCGTTTTTCCATTTATTCATTATCATGTATAGTTTTAATATATATACATTATTTTTCTATCATTTTTTGATTTAACACCGAATCTTACAGTTTACAATTCAATACGATTCATGATTCTCAAATATAGGACTCCAATTCATGGCACAAATCTTGATTTAACAACTATGAACATATCCAATGTTTTAATTGAGTGGTAGACTGCGAGAGAACAGATCCAATGTTATCTATGGTTACTTTCTTGGTAGATTTGGCAAATCCATTTGTTTACTATTGGCTTATTATTATCATAATTATATTTATTTTAAGATCTTTAAGATATATTTGATAATTTTTCAACAGAAAATGAGTTTTTGATTTATACATATTAAAAGACATACATGTATAGAGCTTTGATTTCTTTCCCTCTCTGCAGATGGTGGCAAGATTGGTTGGAGTATGTGAACCAAAATAAGGCAAATGTTCCCACTGATGCATCTTCTTCTGAGAGGCCTACTTCAGTTGGTATGAGCAGTTTAAAGAGGCCATCTGCTATTGACAATTCCGATTTGATATATGAAGCCGCATCGGAGGACTCTGCTGTTGGTATTGAGCTCCATGATACTTTAGTTGAAGGTACCGACTACATACTGCTTCCACAAGAAGTTTGGAATCAATTGTATTCATGGTGAGTTAGATTTACACGAAGACGGACAAATTTTTGTTTGTGGCTACCTTTTCCCTTTTTGGACAATCTATTTCAACTTTATCTTGTTTCATAGTTTACCTACTGTGTATTTTATGCATTGTTTTTATGTTAGGGTGACAAGGGATAGATGTTTATAATAAATTTAAAGATTGTTAAATTTTACATAGATGTCACCATCAATGATAGTCACTGCCTCTATGAGTAGGGAAGCTTGCTAGGTTGCATTTTGGTATTTTCCCCTGCTTTTCGTTGTGGCTAGTAAATTTTTGTAAAGGAACTCTTTGGACATGGAAAATGCATAGATTATGTAATTTGGAACTCTTGCACGAATTTATACTAGAAATTGGAAATCCCTTGAATTGCAGTTTTCTTCGGTTTTTGTTCTAGTTAAACATTCAAACTTTTCAAGATAATGTAAGGTCCTGATTGTCAAATGTGATATGCTCAATTTACTCATCTCCATGCATATCATGGGAAACAGGATTGTTTACTTTGTGCAGACAGGTACTGATTCATTGTGAATATAATGTTTTCCTGACATATCTTTTATGATGAGCATCAATCCTTTGGACAATAGGGAAGGGGTAAAACTCCCATTATGTCATCTTAAACACGTGGCTATTGCTTTCCGTGAAATATGGAAGCTGAGATAAGAAATAGACATTTTATTATTGATCTAGCCCCACATATACCTAGCTTCCTTTTTTGGATTAAGTACTTCAATTGAGGCAAGAACTATTGATGCTGTGTTGCATGACTTCTTTTTCTCCATTGTACTTGTGTCCATCAGATTTGACAAGGTTATGGTGATACGTGTTTGACTCTTGTATCAACATTAGACACTTGGATTTTCTAATTTTTAATAATATTTTACAAAACAAAAGCTTACACTTGGATTTTTTTTTTAACTTTTCACATCGATAGAAGATAAAAACTTTGTGATTCTCTAAGTTTCATTTAATTTCAAGTACATTATTAAATTATAATCATTTCTTATCTCATTGTATTATATAATTTGCAATATATTTAAATATTTACGACATGTCTATATATCCATACCCAACTTTTGAATATATGTATCATAATATCGTAAGTTTAAAATTTTGAGAGGTTTGACATATGGATTGATACCCGCATCGATACTCATACCTAAGTCCATAACATAGGTCAAATGTCTTAGTTGTCTAAATTTAAGTACACATTCATGACCAAGTTGTTATGCATTTGCATGAAAAATGACAAACTAGAAATTGACATCTTTTATGATAAACTTGGAGGATTGTTTAAATATTAGCTATGTATTGGTTGCTCCTCTCTTTAAAACTCCCCCTCTGCCTTATAAAGATTGTGACGCAGCGAAAGAATTGAAAGAAGAAATTGTACACGATAATTTCTTAGGTGCTGGAATCCGCCAGAAAAGGAAATTTGGAAAATTATATTATTTCAGATATCGTAGATGAACAAACTAGTAGATAGTAGTGCCCTTTTATAGAAGAAAGAGGAGAAAACAAAAGACATAAATCATAAATACACAACTTTCAGATTCAAGGAACTATGAACCTGGACCAAGACATTTACTATGATTCAGAAAGGCAACTGTTTAGATTTCAATGAACTATGAACTTAGACCAAGACGTTTATTGTGATTTATTCTATGCATCTAGACACAACTTCATCCTTCTAGAAAATTCTGTCCTGTATCTGTCCCCTCCACTTCAAGAGAACTCGTTCCTGAGTTCAAGTCTCGATAAAGAGGAACATCTTAACTATGATATTCATACTGGTCTGCCACATTGAAGGTCTTTGATATCTCCATCCTCTCTGAAAGGTCCACAGCATAGGCATTGTCATCAATTTTCTTGTAGACCTTATAAGAGCCATACTTCTTCGGTTTGATGTTCAAGTTCCAATTGGAAACCTTTCTTTGCGAAGAAACACCGTCACCGTGTCTCCTTCCTTGAAGACCTTCAGTCGTCAATGCTTATCAGCTGCTTCTTTGTACTTTGCATTTGTCGCTTCCAACCTTTCTTTGACTTCATCTTGTATGGATTGAACTTGCTCTGCCATACGTTCCGTAGCAACACTCTTTCCATGGACATGTGGAAGTTGCGCCAAGTCCAATGCATGCCTTGGTGCCCTCATGTAAACCACCGAAAATGGTGATTTTCCAGTAGCACTATGAACTGCATTATTGTAAGCAAATTCTACTTGTGCTAGGGCGTGATCCCACTGCTTTGACTTGTCTCCACAAATGCTCTGTATCAAGTTGCCAAGTGTTTTGTTTGTCACTTCAGTTTGATCTTCAGTTTGGGGATGCGTTGTACTGCTAAACTTCAATGAGGTGTTAAGCATCTTCCACAATGTAATCCAAAAATGGCTAAGGAACTTGGAATCCCGATCTGAAGAGATAGATTGAGGGACTCCGTGAAGTCTAACAACTTCTCGAAAGAACAATCGTGCTATGTGAGAAGCATCTGAAGTCTTTTTGACAATGTATAAAATGTGTCATTTTTGAAAACCTGTCAACCACAACAAAAACTGAGTCTACTCCTTGTTGTGTACAAGGAAGATTTAGAACAAAATCCATAGATAGGTCTTCCTAAATTGCATTAGGGACAGGCAGAGGCATATAAAGCCCAGTATTTTGAGATTGACGTTTGGCAATTTGGCTTATGTAGTACCTCCTTATAAAGTTCCCCACATCTCTCTTCAATTGTGGCTAGTAGTAGTGCTTTTCAAGACTAGCAATAGTCTTGCCTCTTCCTATATGTCCACTAAGGCCTCCACCATGTAAATCCCTTATAAGTTTCTCACACAAGAATGTTTGAGGAATACACAAGCGATTCCCAATAAATAAATAATCTTCATACACATGAAAACCTGTTATGGGTTGCTTTGCCATGCACTTTGCCCAAATTTCTTTGAAGTCTTCATCTTCAGCATATAACTCCTTCAAACAATCAAACTCAACTATCTCTTGCCTCATGGTAACAAGTCAAGAAGCCCTGCGACTTAAGGCATCTGCTACCCTGTTAAGAGCTCCAGGCTTGTGACTTCTGTAGAAAAGTAGTCCAGCGAACATGCATTTTATTCAAGTGCTTTTGACTGTTCAAGAACTTTAAAGCTTGATGATCAGTGTACAATATAAATTCCCTTTGCACTAGATAATGCTCCCAATGCTTCAAAGCTCTCTTTACTGCATAAAATTCTTGATCATATGTGAAACATTTCTGTGTTGCTTCATTAAATTTTTCACTAAAATATGCTACTGGAGGTCCTTCTTGAGACAAAACAGCCCCACTTACTATGCCACTAGCATCATATTTCACCTCGAAAAGTTTGTCAAAGCTTGGTAAGGCAAGCACTGGTGCATGACATAATTTCTCCTTAATCAATGCAAACCGTTTTATGTAATTTTCTATAAACGACGACGATGTCAAAAGAGTCATTTAACCTTCAGTCCTTCACAGATAAATACTATAAATCAATTTAGCTCATCCCTAGGGCCTTTGTGTATCCCATCAATCGTTTCTTTAGTTCACACAAAAGCCCAACATGGCAACTATCCAGTGTCTAGGCCCGACAATAAAGCTCTGTCCTCAATAAATGTAAAACTTTTTGATGTGCATAGGAGCAACTTTTATGTTGATAACAGCATTATCAACAGTTGTCTTCAGCAATTACGTCCACAAAACTGGTCCCAAGTGTGAAACACTGCTTCTTTGCTCCAATTAAATTTGCCTTTCTTCAAACATTCAGTAATTGGAGCAGCAATGGAATTGAAATCTCTGATGAATCTCCTGTAAACGTTGCTAGGCCATGGAAGATTCAAATTTCAGAGATTGTTTTGGGTGTAGGTGAGTCCCGAATTGCTCTAACTTTTGCCCCATCAACATGAATACCATTAGCAGTTACGACATAACTCAGGAACAACATTTGGTTTGTCATGAAGCTACACTTTTTCAGATTGACAAACAGTTTATTTTCTTTCAACACAGACAAGACACTCTTCAAGTGTTCCAAATGTTCAGTTCCATTTTTGCTATAGATCAAAATATCATTGAAGTAAACTACAAAAAATTTTTCCAATGAAGGCTTAAGTATGTGGTTCATGAGTCTCATGAAGGTGCTTGGTGCGTTGGACAACCCAAATGGCATAACCAGCCACTCGTACAGTCCTTCTTTGGTCTTGAAAGTGGTCTTCCACTCATCTCTAGGTCTGATTCGAATTCAAATTTGGTGATTCACCTTTATCATCCTCAGAATCTTCATCATCAAATACTTGTTGCTGACGAGGATTGCAAAAATTACGTCCTTGATGAGGCTGATTTTGTCTGATCTGGTTATCACGATGAACATGGGGATCACAGGCAAATTTTCCATTGACTTCACCATCATCAACTCGCCTTTGATTATTGGTGACTACCAAATCAGTAAGTTGTTACCGAATGTCTTCTACACTTGGTTTTAGTTCATCAACTTCAGCCATGGCCCATGAACATCATCGTTGAACCTGCTTCCTTCATCTGCGTTAATGGACATCTTGCCAGGCTAATCCTTGCTCTGATACCAATTGACGCAGCAAAAGAATTGAAAGAAGAAATTATACATGATAATTTCTTAGATAGTGGAATCCACCAGAAAGGGAGGTTTGGAAAACTATATTATTTCAAATCTTATTGATGGATAATCTAGTACATAGCAGTCCCTTTTTATAGAAAAAAGAGGACAAGAACAAAAGATATAAATCATAAAGACACAACTTTCAGATTCAAGGAACTATAAACCTGGACCAAGACATTTAGTATGACACTTAAAGACAACTGTTCAGATTTCAATGAACTATGAACTTTGACCAAGACATTTATTGTGATTTATTCTATGCATCCAGACACTACTTCATCCTTCTAGAAAGTTCTGTCCTGTATCAGTTTGTTATTTGACAATGTTAAAACTGGATTATTTTTAGGATATATCTGTGGAAAGTCCTGAGGAATCATTGTTTTGTTGAGTTTAGGTATGGAGGGGGTCCCACATTGGCACGAAAAGTAATCAATTCTGGTATTTCTCAAACAGAATTGGCTGTGGAAGTGTATCCCTTGCGCCTTCAGTTACATCTGATTCCAAAAGGTGACAACTCTGTCATAAGAATAAGCAAAAAGGTGTGTTATTCGTCCATGTGTGAACTGCTTTCCTTTCCCACCCCTTCCCACTACATGAACTGTGTATTAAAGTATTTTGGGCAAATGATTTGAAATTGAGTAACACATTGGACAGGAAACCATTGGGGAGCTTCATAGAAGAGCTTGTGAGATTTTTGATCTTGATTCAGAGCAAGTAAAGAGCCTAAATTACTAGTCATTTTATTATTTTGCTTTGTTTTCTCACCGTTCTTCATTATTTTAACTCTCGCTTACTGCAGGTATGGATTTGGGACTACTATGGCCGCCGAAAACATGCTTTGATGAATGAAATGGATAAAACACTTGATGATGCCAACATTCAAATGGATCAGGATGTGGGTCTTTTTATATTGTGCCACTTTTAATTTTTTTAGTACTTATATGCTATAATCAAACCTATTTAACATCTGAAAATCAGATTTATATTTGACGTGCTTTTGTTGATAAATCATGGATGCAGCTGCTGTGTGTTTATATATGCAATTTTCAAAATAGTAAGAGACATCTTATTTGGTGTTCACTTTAAGCTTATACCATGTTGTAATAAATGTTGACTTCTTTAGTAGCTATTCTCGATGAAGCAACTCTAAAGACAAATTGAAGAAATTCCATTTGTCTCCGTCATTGCTGGTTTGTGATTTAAGGCCAGTTTGATATACAACAGACTCTTTGATTATTTGTTCTCTAATTTTTGGTTGTGCCAAACTTTTGCAATTTCTAGTATTCCTTCCTAATTGGTTTTTGGTTTCAGGCCAGTTTGATATATAATGGACTCTTCAATTATTTGTTCTCTAACTTTTTGGCTGTGCCAATTTTTCGTGTTTGGATTTTATCTTTTTTTTTTCTTTTTTTGTGGGTTAAAGTTGGTTGGATTGTACTACCGTAATGTATTATTGAATTTTTATGATTTGATTGACGCCTATATTAGAAGGCAACATTTATAAACTGAAGTTGACTAGTCATGCACATCATAAACTGAAACTGACATGACGCACTTAAGGGTCTCATTGTCCTTCGTGTGGGATCATAAGGATAAGCAATTTAATGGCTAGAGTGGGATTAAGGCTCTCTTGACTGGTCTAAAGACAGATAGGGAAAGTTATGGTAGTGTACTTACCCGTATTGAATGACCATGATCTTCATAATGCCTAATTGTGTAGGTTGTTGGAAGGAACTAATGTGTTGTGGAATGTGGAGCTTAAAATAAATCCATATGAGCGGGGGTTCGATAACTATTTGGAGCTCTTTACTTTGTTACATACTCAAAAAGTAGGAGAAGGGGATGGTGGTTTAAAATGGAAATTAACCTAGTTAGGTTTGTTTGATGTGAAGTCCATCTATTTTGCAACTGTGGGAAGTGGTGAAGCTTCTTTCCCATGGAAGTTCTTATAGACATGTAGAATATCTTTGAAGATTTTTTTTTTTAATAAATTCTTTTATATGGTGCTTGGTCTATGGTAACAACTTTACTATTACTTGGGGTCAAATGTTGGTCAATTCCTACTGTCTTTGCAAAGGAGAATTTATTGATTATTTATTTTTTTAGTGCACATGGACTAAAGAATTATGGGAATCAATATTATCTCATTTTGGGTTGCTTTGGGTAATACCTAATGATGTTAAGTTGGTGGTTGAGACTTGGTTGGGTGATAAGATGAACATAATCAAGAAGAAAATGTGGAAGTTGATTCTTTTTGTTTGTTTTGGCTCATATGGAAGGAGAGTGTTTCAACATCTTAAATCTCCATTCTTTAGGCTGAAAAGTAATTTCTTATTTATTTTGTATAGTTGGATTTCAGGAGGTATATAGCTATTTTGTACTTGGGCGGCATTCTCTTGATATCTAATTCAATAAAACTTTTGATTACTTATATTAAAAAATCTTTGTAGTAGACAATGCTATTACCTTCCCAAATATCTGCCTCACTGGCCTCCATAGCCCTACCTTTCTCCTATATATTCCCTTCTCCATCAATTTTATGAGACACATTACTATACTATAATCTTTTACCATAGCCAAATGTGGTTGTGTGCTTTCTTACTCCAGAGTAAGAGGTGGCAATTTCAACCTGTTTATTTAGATCTGCCCATTTGAACCCGTTAAGAAGTTGCCTAAACCCACCGAAAATTATAAATGGTTCATAATGGGTTAATATATATGGGTCTATATGTTTGCCGGTTCGAGAGGGTTGGACATGCGTAGCCATATGTGGTTTCACCACCATCACCATCACCATCACCACTACCTACTATCTACTCCACTACCCGCTTTTTATTTCCCCAAGCCATACTTGAATTAGCGAGATGATTTAATTGTGTAATGGGTTATATCGGTTGGTGCGTCCAACTATTTTTTTGATAACTCTAGATGTTTTGGGCCATCTTTAGTACACCTCCAGTAATCACCAGAGTCCTAAACTTAACAGCATGGTAAGTCTCCAGTGACCTTGAGGGCACTTGGATTGGTGACAATTGGGGAGCTAGTTGGTGGGTCCAACTATGTCCATATAAATCCACCAATTTATGACCCAAATATTAATTGGTTTACTCAATTTAACACTCAATCCAAATTTACCCAACCCAAACCCGCTCATTTGCCACATCCACTCCAGACTGCCCTATTTTTCACATTGCTTGCCATCAGCGACTTCTGCCATTGACAATGTTCAGCATTATCTTAGATGGTTGGAAACATCCAGTCCTGTCCCGACCATCCTAATATAGCATGACTTATCTTACCTTATTGAAATCTGAATAGAAATACGCACTTAATCTGCAATCGCTGCAGATATTCTTTCTGGCTCTAAGAACTTAGGGTACATACATGATTATGACCAATAATATATTAATATGACAACTGAAAATAAACGACATTCTTCTAGAATTTGGACCTGCACATGCAATGCTCTAAATGATTGGCACCTTGGAAATCAGTCAATTTCCAATTTTGCCAATTTCTAAGAAGAAAATGAGTATGGTTATGCCACCATTTGTAATAACAACCAATTATTGCACTAGGAAAGACGAGTGGATGTTATCCACATTGATGGTGATGGTCACGAAAAAGAATTTAGGTTGAGATTGAAAAATTGGCTCTTCGCAATTAGAGTATAAAGTAAGATTGATATCACTCTCTCTGGTTATTTGGGACAAGGCTCTGTTGAGTTGGGTGGGTTGCCAACACAAAAATCTGTGTGTATTGTGGTTTCTCTCTGCTTTTCAATCTGTGGACTTCCTTTTGTTTGCAATGTTTTGGACTTAACATGCCTTCTAGTTTCATATGCTTAAGACAGTTGAAGCCGTATCAATCATGTACAGCTGGTTTTTTGCCATCATTCCATATATTGTTGTTCTAACATACTTGTTTAGTAGTTAAGGCAAGGTACTATAAGGTATAAGCATGTTAGTTTTCCATTTGCTGATACCTTTCTTTTTGATTAGTAATACAGTCAATGTGGTCACGGTTGTATTTTACCGTTCTATCCCTGCATGACCAAAAGGTTTGAAACTTTAGCAGTAGCTTCTATGCTTTTTGCCCTGCACGGCCAATTTTATATAGCTATGGATCAATGATACAGAGGTCCATTCCTATCAAATGTCAATATATAGAATGCTTTTTAACCGTTCTTTGGACAATTACATGTGCTTTTGCCTTTGTACAATTCTTTAGGTGGTAGAAAGAATACTGCACTCAATGTTTCACGTGCCGTTGCTCTTTGTTTCGTTGTTTATGTTGTTTAAACTTGAATTTTAAATAAATTCTTTCTTTGGTTTTTTTAATAAAATAGAAGATATAAAATTTACTTCAAAATTGTTAGTATGGATGTCCCATGAAGTTGCACATAATGGCACATACACAGCATGTTTTGTGTTCGTGAATTGCTGTAATTAACACTTAATTTTCTGGAGCATCGAAGTTCTTTTTACATGCATTGGTTATGTACTCTATCTTATACTGATAGCAGTTTTTGCGTTGATTATTTCTCTGGGCTTCCCTTATTCTTAACACTCATTTCATCTGCCTTTATGCAATCCTTGGAACAGATTTTGGTTGAGGTCATTGAGAGCCATAACACTGCATTAGGTGGTTGCACGAGTTCTGCTAAGGACAATGGATCTGTGGACAACGGAACAAACCCAGTTCTTGTAGAACCTTCTAAGTCTAGCTTTTCAATTGCAGGAGGTTTACCTGCCAGCAAAGGCTTGCTGAGAAACGGCAATTCAGAGTTGTCGCAGTTTCAGAGCCTAACATCCTCTGGCAGGGAATCGGAAAACACTCATGGATTCACTGGTGTTACTACGAGGGGCTCTTCTGGTGGTCTTACTGGATTATTGAATCTTGGAAACACATGCTTTATGAATAGTGCGATACAATGCCTTGTCCACACGCCAGAGTTTGCTCGATATTTTCGAGAAGATTATCATAAAGAAATAAACTGGCAGAACCCTTTGGGCATGGTGGTAAGTTTCAAATTCAATAATAGAAATGAAGTTATCATTGTTTACATTTTCTTTCCAGAAGCTTTACCTGTCAACACATTTACAATATGGCTTTAAAAGCTGGATTAACTGTTCTTTTTAAGGTGCTTTTGCTGCTAGATCCTATGATATTTGTTCAATAGAAGCATGGACAGATTCATGTCCAGATTGATATTGCTGCCTTATCTTTCTATTTGATGATTGAATCTACAATGTCTGGCCAGTGTGACTAGGATTAGACTATTTGTGGTTGGCTGGTTGTTGCCTTGCCACTTTACCTGTCCACCAACTAAATCTTCCTATCCACCACTGCAAGCCAAATTCACAGCCTGCTGCTCTTGTATAATAAATCCTCAGTTCCACTGACAAGATAACATATTTAACCGTCAGCCTTCTTGGTGACATTCATTTAAGAGGCCAAGAATTCTGGATGTAATTTATGATTTGTGGTAGGCGTATATTTGTTTCTATTACAAGATGCTTGGATGATAATGTTCGCTATTGATTTAGAGTGCCGCTATTTGAAACCTTACTTTTTCTTCATGCAACCCAGTTAATTTATGCATCCTATGTTTTCTCCAAGCAACCCAATAATTTCTCTATTTTCAAAAATATCCCTTCTCTTTCTAAAACCCTTAAAATTTAAAACTCACTGTTGAAATGATATAATGTTTTTAGTAAATACATGTCGAAATTTTGCACTTGTTTTAGTAAGAGGCTGTTGAAATGTTATACGGCCATTGAAAAAAAATCAAAACAGCAAGAATCTGTTGAAATATTTTAATTTTTTTCAGTAACCAGTTACTGAAATGTTTCGTTTATTTTGGTGTGGAAGTGTCAAAAGTTTATGTGGTTAATTGTTAAATTTTTCAACCACTGGTTGTTGAAATTGTTTGATTTTTTCAGCATGTACGTATTAAAAATATGGAGGGCAAGGAGGTCGTTTTGCATTAGGGCATTTTTGTCCTAGGATGAGAAAATTTTAACGGGACTGAGGGAGAAAAAATAGGGTTGCGAATAGCGGCATCCTTGATTTATATCTTGCAAGACATCTTGATCCATGGCATTCTATCACCCAGGAGTTGCACCCAAAAAAAAAATATTATTGACAAAGGCCTAGTCTTCTCAAGTACCAGTTGACAACATCATGCCTACTTCATAGGAGCTCTGCAAACTCAATTTGAACTCAACCAAGCATTGTATCCCAACTACAGCATGACTCATTTTTATTCACCTTTCCCCCCTAACATAATTTCAGCTGCATATCAAGCGTTTATCTTCATTTACCCATATGCCACACCTTTTATACCATACTTCTTTCGAACTGTCATTTATTGTGGTGCTTTTTTTGTTTTTTAAATACTGTGGGTGTCCCACCTTTGATGGAATTATCCCCTAGAGCTCCCAACCCACTCCACAAGAAGCAGGAGCTAGATAATGCTGAGGAGTTTGAACTATTGACCTCTTCTTTGTAGAAGTCTCACTGCTTAACTGGCCCTCATGGGCTTTATGTGCTTTCATCTTGATTCAAACCAATCCACCTTGGTGCTGCATTGTGGTCTCTGGTGCCCATGATTGAGGCATTTAAGCTGATTTCTGTTGTCTTTGCTTTTCTATTCTACTTTTAGCTTTTGATTGTTTGTTTTTCTTGTGTTCTCAAAACATCCATGATGTTGTTCCTTGTCATTCTTTCCCTCTCAGAACGAGAATTTCTTAGTTGAATGTTCAAGTGACAATTTATATGATTGGAATCCTGTGATTCCTTGGTGATTAAAATGTCAATCGTTATAGTGAGACGTTATTTATTTAGAGGTTTCATGGTCATAATTAAGGTAACTAGGGCTGGAAGACAAAGGATCGCAAAATATAAACTGCTACCTTGTTGAAAACCATGTTGAAGAACCTCCACAAATTTCTTTTGTGATTTATTGTTATGTTTTATATTTTGTTAAAACCTGCAGACTATTTATGTTATACAAGACAGGTTAAAGGTCTGTGAGCACATTTCTGACAGAAAGTGAATTTGATCTTGGGTTTTATTACCAGTGACATGCCTTCCTTCCCCAATAACAACAGCACAACACAACACAACGCAATCACACGCACACTCTTGAACCACAAAGAATATTTTAGTATTTGAAAACAAGTCAAAAAAAGGGGAAAGATGATTTTTTTTTGTTTTCCCTGCAGGATCACTTATTGATACATAAGCCTCTAATTATGAGCCTAAGACTGTTATTGTGATTGAAAATTTAGGATTGTTAGGTTCTTTGGTTGTTTGGTTGCAGGGTTTTATTATTCCACTACGGTGCTTGGATTTTATAGAATTGCATGCTTATTCACACAGTCCTGACTTTAAATGGGGATGGTTTCTGGGCTTCCAGTGAAAGGCTAAAATGCCTGGCTGGTCTAGATTTGGACAAACGCCATCCTCTGCATGTATCTATGATTCTTGCTATTGTGGGGAAACTTTTTCCATTAATAGAGGACATTTTCTTGAAGCTAAATGGATCTCTTGGAGAATCTTGAGACATAAGCCTCCCTTGCATTTGAAAAAGAATTCCTGGAAGTGGATGCTTTGGGTAATATTGTAAAGGGGTTCTGTGCTGAATTTTTTCTGAACTTGGAAAACCTTTTCCAACCACTTTTAGTAGACTGATGTTAAAGCTATATTGCATCCAGGGTGAGCTGGCTTTAGCTTTTGGTGATTTGCTTCGGAAATTGTGGGCATCTGGACGAACTCCAGTGGCACCCCGGCCATTTAAAGCAAAGCTTGCTCGTTTTGCACCACAATTTAGTGGATACAATCAGCATGATTCTCAGGTTTGGGCGGTCAAATTAAGCCCATGAATTCAGGATGATCATGGATTCAATGCTGATAACACCACGTGGTTAATTTTCTCTCCAGGAACTCCTTGCATTTCTGTTAGATGGACTTCATGAAGATCTGAATCGTGTCAAACACAAACCTTATGTAGAATCTAGAGATGCAGATGGCAGACCTGATGAAGAAGTTGCTGATGAATATTGGGCAAATCACATTGCTCGGAATGATTCCATAATTGTGGATGTTTGCCAAGTAAGTATTGATTTCATTATGAGTTTAATTTTAGAAATAACACATGGTTATTGAGGCTCTCATGTTGAAATGCTTAGCTTCTGTTATGAGATTGAGTTATTTCGTACTAGAAATGTATACTTATATCGTGTAATTTATTATAACCTGTAAGTTTTTATCTATGTGAAAATTTTGGCTTGGCTTTTGTTTGCAAGTGTCTGCATACTTGAGCTCGTGCATAAACTGGACTATTCATATAGACAGCTATTGTTAGCTGTACACTGGTGGCATCTCCTTTATGCCTTTTAGTTATAAAATTGCATTTATTTATCAAAAATAAAAGATTGCTATTTTTAGCAATGATTAACATCCTCTGGTTGCTTTTGGATTCTCGCATATTCTTAATATCCAGTCTTTGGTAGGTGTAGGTAGCGTTCATAACTGTGCTTGAGATGTTCACTATGTTTCTTGATATGGTGCCATAGAGAAATTTTAAGAAGATTTCTAAGACTTGAATTATCCCTAGAGCAATATCTTCTTGATCCTACATTCTTGGCTTCTTCTATAAGTCAATTTTTGAGGGATATATATTATAATAATGCTCTTTAACCATGGCATTATCTAGCTCCTTGTTCTTGTGGACTAGGAGCTTTAGGGGATTAGTCCCATTGAAAGTGGGGATACCGCTAGTATAATAATAATAATTCTCTTTAACCTTAGCTGATGATTGGTGTTGAGAGAAAAACAAGTCAATATAATGATAAAGTTGTTCCCTTCCTAACAACTTAAACTTTTAGGTGAGATGGTGACTAATAATTTAACATAGTATCAGAACAGTGATACCAATTCTCCATGTTTTGTTTTGATTCTCGTGTCTATATCAAGGAACCCTGTAATCACTTTGTTGTTGTGTTTGTATCAAGAACCACTGATAAATCACATACTAGTTGCCTGTAGTATCCTCACCAATGAAAAGCCAACTAATTCATCATTGGTGATTGAGCCTTTACCATCATCAGTGGCCTGCGTCATCTCAACTGGGGACCTTCACAACAACCATCATTAGTCAATCATTAGTCCATCGATGATAAACTGTCATCGCCCATTGATCCATCATCTCAGCAACACTATAAAATCACGTATCTTTATTATTATTTTGCTTCCCGACTGTATTCATAATTTCTACATGGTATCGGAGAGGCAAAAGGTTCTGAGTTCAAACATAATGTGAGGGAGCTGTTAAGGGAAAAACTATTCAATAAATGATAATAGTGCCTCTTCCTAACAGCTTAAACTTTTAGATGAGATGGTGGTTAATAGGCATACTATAAACTGGAATGCACACATCTATTGGGCAGACAAGACATAAATTATATAAAGAACTGGAGAGGCTGTGCTGCATTGGCTGTAGCACGTTGATTGTTTCCTTGGTTTGTTGCCATTGTTGTAGGAATCTTCTATACGATATGTGCTGCTAGGGGCGTTCATGCATTTTTTGATAAGTCATACATGTTTGTTGTTTTGTATTTATACGGTTTTGGGGGTGCAATGGCATTTTATACAGTTTTGAGGTACAATGGCATAGTACAGACAAACCAAACTTATTTAGATAATGATTGGATTTTATAAAAATTACCTGAACTAGGGTTTATATTGTTCATAGGGGAAACCATGTACTCTATTTTCCTTTTTACAGATTGAAAATTCTTCTTTCTTATATCCATTTGGCATGTATTTTGTTACCAAATGCAGATGGAATAAATTTTGATTTAATAATATATTTCAATCTCATGATCTTGACTTTTGTGATAAAATTATTCAGTTTTACCACTTTCTCATTTATTGTTTCTGATCGAGTTGAGCCATAATATGTTGCTTATGATTCTTGTTATCCTCTATGTATTTTATTCCTCAAGTTGAGCCATAATATGTTGCTGATGATTCTTATTTTCCTGTATCTATCTAATTCCTCCCCCCCAACCCCAGGAAAAAAAAAAAGAAATTGTGATTACTGTGCTAATGACTTGACTTTGACCTTCCTCTTAATTTCTGCACGTCTATATGGCATTTTACAGGGCCAGTACAAGTCGACTCTCATTTGTCCTGTTTGTAATAAAATCTCTGTTACGTTTGATCCCTTCATGTACCTTTCGTTGCCACTCCAATCGACCATCACTCGTGCTATGACGTTAACAGTCTTTACTTGCGACGGCAGTGCATTACCAAGCACTTGTACTGTAACTGTTCCAAAGCAGGGACGTTGTAGGGACTTGATACAAGCCATTGGCAATGCTTGTTCCTTAAAGCACAATGAGAAACTTTTGCTTGCAGAGGTAAGTACCATTGTTTACTATCTTATTTCTGATAGTGGGGTAATGAGGTTGTAGCCTTCTCTCTCTCTCTCTCTCTGGGGACTGGGTTAGGAAGTTCTTTTCCATTTATTGGGTTAAGTTATTCAAAGTGTTATTTACAGATAAAAGGCCACTTGATTCACCGGTTTTTGGAAGATCCTTTGATGTCATTGTCTTCCATTAAAGATGATGACCACCTTGCCGCCTACAAGATTCCAAAGTTTGCTAAGAATACAAAATTTCTTCACTTGACACATCGCCGGAAAGAACAGTATGTCTATTCAATACATGGCAACTGCTTTACTGATTAGGGGCAGAAAAAAATGATCCAGTTGAAATAGATGCCACAAGCCCTTTCTGCACTTGTTCTGATTCATTAATCCTCAATCTTCTTCTACAGTTACTTTTTACATTTCTTTCAAGCATTCCAAAGAAAAGAGTGTTTCTCATGATGTGTCCAATCCTTTTTCTGTTTTGTGATTTCCTTCAATTTTGATGAGCAACAAATTTGGCGCCAGTTATACTATTTTGAAATAAAAAAAATCTCTCATTGGCTGAGGGGTAATTTTATATGGTCAGCTTCAAATATTTATTTTTATATATATTTCTGATTTATAGTCCAATACCTTGTGTATCTTTCAGGGAAACTGGTAATACCCAAAACACAACGGGATGGAAGCCATATGGAACACCTCTTGTCTCACCAATCCCATGCGATGAACTTATCACAAGAGGTGATATACAGTCAATGGTTCACACTATGCTTTCTCCCATGCTTAGAAGTGAGAATTTGGGACATCCTGATGATTCTGATGCCTCACCACCAGCTTTGGATCCATCTCCTTCCACTAATTCCAGTGAAGAAGCCTCCAATGTGGCAGATTCAATACACAAGGAAGGTGGCTGCTCTAATTCAGCCAACTTAACAAAATTGCCACTACAGTTGGTTGAAGAAAACAATGCGTGTATAGACCTATTGGTTGGAGAAGATAAGGCTGTTAAATTGTCCTCGTCATCAACATCAATACTTGTATTTATTGATTGGTCAGAGAAGCTTTTGGAGAACTACAATACTCATTACTTGGAAAACTTGCCAGAAGTGTGTAAATATGGGCCTGTGACTAAGAAAGCTCGTGCTGAACCTCTCTCCTTGTATACTTGCTTGGAAGCTTTTCTACGTGAAGAGCCCTTGGTTCCTGAAGATATGTGGTTAGTTTATTCTTTATCCTTTTCTCATTTCCGTGCTCGTATCATGAGGAACACTCATGCATATTAGATTTGATTTTTATCTGTGCATGTAATTTCCAAACCCAACAATGAGGGAGCCTTGTCCACTCCTTTTTTTTTTTGTGCATATAGTTTATTGGACTGATGTTGAATATGATGATTTATATTAAAGACATTTTAAGCTTCATTCTCTACACACCAGAATAAGTTAGTGGACTGAGAGAAGGGGATAGGTTGGTCTATGCTGTGTTTGACATGCTATAGTTACCAAGGTTTCTGCTATTGCTGAAAAGTGGGTGATCAGAGTTCCCTATAAAGTTTTTGATTAGCATTGTGAGTATCTTCTGCTGATTAACATCTTGTGCCTTGAACAATCTGATTTTTGCTGAGAAGCAAGGATATGGACACGCAATACGGGTATGACACGACAGGAATATACTGACATCAATTTTTAAAATTATCGGGAAAAGATATAGCAGGAATGCGTTAATGATGTATATATATATATAATTTTATTTATGTATATGAAAAACCTACTACTTATTCATTTTGTAATATAAATGCAGTTACCTTCCAAAAAAAAGATATATATACAAATGCAGTTAATGAATAAATATATAATTTTATTTATGTCTATGAAAAAACTACTACTTACTCATTTTGTAATATAAATGCATTTGTCTTTTATTTATATCTATTTGAAAATATTGTATCTACAAACAATTAAAAATTTTATATCTTAATATTCCTAAAATAAAAAAATATAAATGATAAGGAATTAATAAATGTAATTTATATTATTTTTATCTTATTATTTGATTGCAAGTTTTCCTTTCAAAATTACAATATGTTTCATGTACGTACAAGTTATGAATATGTGTTTCTTTAAAGTGTCCAAAAATGTCAAGTATCCAACACTGCCGCACACCAGTAGTGTCCATGCTTCTAAGGATTTATGTTTTTTATTACGTTGATCTAGGTGATGCGAGTGAGCTTGGTAAACCACTTAAAACATTATATTTAAATGCAGATAACTATAGGATGAAACTGATTTCTGAACTTATCAACCAGTTCCTTTTATCATATTTTATTCATTTATTTATTTGGGGCTGGAAACTGGGACTTGGAGGAGACAATATAATAATGACAACCTATGAATGAAAAACGCATGATTCCTGATATTTTGCATCTTGTTATGTAAGACAGTTCATCTAAAAAAGTTTGGTTAGCTGTTGAGCCAGTGTAGCCTTGCAGCTTGAGCTTCCTAATTTGAACTCCTGTACAATTGAATTGTATCAAGAGGAAAAGAAATTACAAATTAGGGGCTAACTAGTAGAGAACCTATGCATGGAACTAATAAAGCATGAACTTAAGTGAAATTGATGTTACAAATTGTTTGTTGAAATCTAAATGGTTAATGTGTTTGGCAGTAAAAGTTTGGGAAAAGGAACATATTTAGTAAAGTAATGATATGATAAATATGAACGTTGATTTATATTTTTATCATAATTAATAGCGAGAAAAAAATAATGTTACGGCTTTATCATTAGATATGTTACACAATTTATATCTTTGCTCCTGGCTGCAATGTGGTAGTAGAGATAAGGGTGGGAGGTGGAGTTTCTATTTATGTTGAGGATTGTTTTTGTCTTGTAAGTGCCTTGCATTTTTTTTTCCCTAAAAAAGGTGTTATTCTGAGTCCGTTATTTTTGTTTTCACTAGGTATTTTAATTTGGATTTTTGCAATATTTATGGGGTTCTTGGATTGAAGAACAAATTTGAGGGTGAAAATTTTTCTTGAGAACATAAAAAGAAGAGATCCCAATGACTTTTAAACTTTTTCACTTACAAAACAAAAATAACAAATAAAAAGTTACGTTATTTGCAGAGCATGTTATATCTTTTATTTAAATAAATCAACATGGGTATACATGTATAAGAATTCAAATTCCTAGTTAAGAAGTGTTTATTATTAGAGATCAGGGCTGGGGCATATGAGGTAGTTTCCCTGAAATTGAGTTCTATTAGAAGGCGGTTTAGACAGCAACAATAGGTTAGGGTATGAATTTAGGTAGTTTTACTTGAAGTTTGTTTCAGTGTTTCCCACACGCACGCTCGCGCATACTGAGAGATCATTTTGGAGTTCAGATTTTATAATGTCGTTTTCTGATGCACGTTTTTTTAGGTATTGTCCTCAATGCCAGGAGCAAAGGCAAGCAAGTAAGAAGCTTGATCTCTGGAGGCTTCCTGAAGTTCTTGTAATCCATTTAAAGAGGTTCTCATTCAGCAGGTCAATGAAGCATAAGCTGGAAACTTTTGTCAATTTTCCTATACATGACTTTGATTTGACAAATTATGTCGCCAACAAGAAAAACTCCAGGCGTCAGCTCTATGAACTCTATGCCTTAACCAATCACTATGGCAGTATGGGTAGTGGGCACTACACTGCACATATCAAGGTTAGGATGATCCATTCTACTTTATTCTTTTTAGGCATTTATTTTTGTGACGAGTGCTAGCTTTTTTCTTTTACTTTTTTATTTTTTATTTTTTTTTGTTGGTACATGCCTTCATGGTCAATGTAAATTGTGGTTTGATTTTCAAGCACCTCGTGGTTTAACTTATGTAGATAGGAAATTGATAATTAGTATTGAGGCTATGTTTTCTTGAGGGGATTGGATTGTACATCCATAGGCTCCTCCCAATCACATGTTTGGTTGAAAAAAATCGGACAGATGTCTTATCTAGGCCGGATATATTATTCTCAAATTGGGGATATACAATATCACACCCTCTCAAGATTATTTTTTGCCAAAATCCGAATGTCTAAAATTCTTATCTAGACATATCACATCTCTTATCTTGCTATATATCTCACAATTCAAACACCATATAAGTAATCATGTACAAAAAATTAATCACACCATGTCTAATCCCATTTGCTATCACATAGTTTTTACTTTATCTCCTAAACTCTATTCTTCCAATTAAACCTGGCCCCGACAGCTTTATTGCTTTTTATGGTCCTATTGTCTACCCCAGTTATCTACTCTTCCTCTTGTGGTCCATTCTCTCTATTTATTCTCCGTGTAAGCTTGTATGTACTGCTTAATATTCGGCCACTGCTTATTCAAAAGTTGACTCGATTTTCTAGCCGGGGAAATGCCCTCATGACTTAGGAAGTTGTGAGATCTTTATTTGTAACATTTGTGTAATAATGGGTGCAGCTTCCAGAGGAAAATAGGTGGTACAACTTTGACGATAGCCACATATCGGCCATAAACGAAGAAGAGGTTAAGTCAGCTGCTGCTTATGTGCTCTTCTATAGGAAGGTGAAAACAGAGGATAGATCTGTAATCAACGGGGCATTGTCTCCTGCGGGTCACAACATTTCTTCTCAAAAGTAGGCTACCAGTTGTGTACTAAAATAGAAGTATGTTGTATGTATATCATTTTTGTACTCTTGTGAGATATTTATGTATGCACAAGACCCGAGGGCATATTTTGTCGAAGAAAGTCAGTAGACGGTGAACCAGAAAAGAAGTCCTATTATTACTAGACATTTTTTTGGTGGGGGGGGGGGTGGTTTGTGAAGAAAGAAAACAGAAAGAAAATATATATTTGGATGGAAGTCTTCGAGTCAACCTATTTTCTACTTCTAAACCCAAACCGAGTTTTAAAAGTTAGCAAACTTGTATCGTTCTTTTGAGTTAAAAATTTATCTATATATCAGACTAAGACGTGGAAAGATAAGCGTACAAGTCATAAAGTTTGCCTCGTTTTATTAATCGATGACATGGTGATAATTTTTCTATTGATTTACGTTTACACGTCGAATAAATGGTTTGACGGGGAAACAATAATTATGTAAAGGAAGGCCACTGGCGGGTGATTTACATTGTATCTAATTATGAAATTTGTAACCATAAATACTTCTACTTCTTTATCTAATTATCTAACCATAATTACTTCTACTTTTTATTATACTAGTGGACAGCACATTGGGAGGCGCCAAAAAATAATAATAATAATAAAATAAATAATAACAATAACTTTTATCAAATTTTAACACTATTTTTTTTACCAAGTACGTTTTTGACTTTTATCAACTTTTTTCAATTGTTTTTCTAATTTTCTAACTTTTCTTAATCTTTATAAATTTTTACTAAACTTTCAATTAACCACTAACATATCTCATGCGCGTGCATTAGCATACCATTCATGGTCAAGTCTATTGGCTTGTGTTAGAATTTCACACTTGCTTAGTTTGGAAAGAAAAATTGTTAAGGGGCTGTCTGGTAAAATTGTTAATTTTCAATTTTTATATTTTATATTTTTAGTTTTATTTTTATTTTTATAATTGAAAAAAAAAACCTAAAAATGAATTTTGTAATAATAGTTGGTAGTAATAATGTTTGTAAAATAATCAGGGACTAAGGGGTGACAATAGAGGACAATGGCTAGATATTAATAGTAGTTAGAGATGAGTAATAGTCAACGGTGCTGAGAATTGGTGGAGGCCGACAGCAAAGGTTGTGGTTAGCTGATAGTGGTGGTTAGAGGTGAGTGATGAACGATGAGTAGCGGTGGTCAAAGGTGACGGTGGCCATTAGTGGTTGGGGGTAGAGATGGCGGCGGGAGTGATTGGTGATAGCCAAAGTTGGGTGAAAGGTGGCCATGGCAGTTGAATGTGGTGGAAGGAGGTGGTAGCGATCTGTGACGATCGGATGTAGGTGGTGATCAACAGATAATGGTATTTGATGGTAGATAATAATTGTGACTGATAGTAGTTTTAGAAGAAAATAAAAATTTGTAAAAATACTTTTTATGTTTTCATAATTTTAAAAATTTTGAAAACAATTTTTATTTTTTGAAAACTGAAAACAAAAAACAAATATTTCCAAATGAGTTTAGCTTTTTTGTATCTAAATGCTAGCTAACTATCGAAAAGTAATTTTTTTTTAATGTTTGAGAAAAAAAAAAACTAACTTTTTACTTTTTTTTTTTTTTATTAATTTAACATTTTGTCGTTCATGATTTAAAAGAAATTTAAAATATTAGAAGGTAAATTGGTCATTGAATAAAAAAAAAAAAAAAAAAAAACAAAAAAGTTGAGTAAGTAGAAATTGAGATATTGGTAGGCTTCTCAATCAGAGTCTCATGAGTATAATACTCGGTGCTTTATCTTGGGTTTTTATTTTTTATTTATTTTAATTTTCCAAATACACATTAGTTGCTTTAAAATTTTTCACTAAAATAAAAAAAAATGAAAAATAGGCTAATGTACAATACTTATAGTATATAATAAACTTTTTTTTATTATTTTTTATTTTTATCATAATATATATATTAATTATATAATATACGTAAATATTATTGCGCGGAACAAATTACAAAATTGTGGTGGGTGTTGTCACTAGAACCGACAACACCAAACGTCACTGGTTGAAGTGATGACATCCGTGTTGCATTCCAAACCAATACCAACGGCGAGGACTTGCCAACACTTCATTCTAACAAGATTACGAAACAAATCAAAAGGGTAATTCAACACAAAAACAATAATCCATTGATCTGCGCTAAAGGAAGTGAAAGGGGAAGATTTATCTACAATGGGGTGGAATTGAATTGTAGTAAATTTCAGGGTATTCAATCTTTTGGGTATTGGGTTTGAAGCATAAGAGGGGCGATGGGATTGTTGGCATTGAGGAGGAAGAAAAGAACGACTATCATCAAGGTTAGGAGAGAAAAAGTGAAAATCTTAAAGGAGTTGTCGGAGATCCTGGTGGAACAATTGAGATTTTTAGACTAGGGAAAGCAATGCGAGAGGAGTGACGAGTTGAATTTGGAACGATGTTTTGTGGGTGACTGATCTTGGACTACCATGGAATTGCTGTAAATGAAGAATAGGGTGTCGTCGGACCCAGTGACGACATCCTCTCAAGTAAAAAATAGATTTGGTGTTGTCAATCCAAACTGCGACATGCCGTTCCTCTCCCAACGTGATCTGGTGTCGTCGCTTCTAATGACGATAGTCAACACACTTTTGGATATGGTTTCACACTAATTTATTTACGTATATAGTATAATTAATATGTAAATTCATGTAAAAACACCTAGATAATCTTTGTTATATCGTTTCGATTATTTGAATGTAAAAAGCAACCGTAGTACTATTGGAAATGGTTATTTAGAAAAAATTAATATAGACTAATGTTAAAAAATTAATGTCCTTAAATTATCTCTAAAATAAAGAGAAAAGAGTGAACGATGGACTCACGTATCATTCCTTTACAGTAGAGAATCTTTACTATGCCTTATTGATTCTCTAAATATAAAAAGGACCTATAACATTATTGTAAATAGTTATTTAAAAAAATTAATATAGAATAATGTTAAAAAATTAATTTCTTTAAAAGTTTTCTCTAAAATAAAGAGGAAAGCGTGTAAAATAGATTCGGTGCCATCTTATTATAGAAAATCTTTATTATTCCTTCCAGATTCTTCAAATGTACAAAGGAGCGGTAGCACTATTATAAATAGTTATTTAAAAAAATTAGCATAGAGTAATGGTAAAAATTTTATTTCTTTACAAATTTTCTCTAAAATAGAAAGAAAAAGAGTGAAAAATAGATTCACTTACTATATTTTATTGTAGAGATTTTTACAATATCACTTTGATTATTCGACCATAGAAAAAAATTGTAATACTGTTGTAAATAGTTTTTAGAAAAATTAATATTGAGTAATGTTTAAAAATTGATATAGAGTATCATTGGAAAGTTAATAAAATGTAATAATTATTTAAAAATTAAAAAAAAAACTTATTTTTACTATATTTTAAAAAATATCTTAAAAGCTGAGAAATAAAAATTATTCTGATTTCTCATGTAACTTCATGCAATAAACTTTTTCTTCATTTTGTTTTTAAAAGCTTTATTTTTAACCATTTTAAAATTTGACTTCATGAAGGTCCGTTTGAAGTATGAATAAATAAAATAAAACAAAATAAATTTTTAATAATCTATGTAAATAACTAAAATTCTCTATCACACATTTTTACTTTTATTATATTTAAAAAATTTTAATATTTCACTAAAAAAATAAAAAAATTTAGAAGGAAATTAACTTAGTGTATAAATTTTTTTGACAATCATATTTTTTTAGTAAAAAACTTTTAAATTAGTACCATTATCGCTATTTTATACTAATTTTTTTGAATCTGTAAGAATGAATTTAAAAAACCGTTCCTCTAGTTTTATTATGATCGTACAAAAGTCATACATTTTTTATATAAATCTGTAGGAACAGATTCAAAAAACTGCTCTTGCGGTTTCTCTCTTTTATTTTTTATCATAAAAGTACAAAAGTGTCATTACTTTTCTCTAAAAAAAACTCTATTTGAAACATCAAAGGTTAAATGTTTAAAATCCACTCAAATCATATTTTTTTTTTTATTTTTTACCATTCTAAACACACACGAAATATTTTTACTAAAAGTTTATTTATTTATTTTTTTGAAAATTTTCCAAGAAATAAATCACAATCAAACAAGAAACGAGAAGTGAAGAGGTCGAATCGAAAGACCAAGAAGAAGAAGGGGAAAAACAAAAAAGAGAGAAGCAGTCGGCAGCCACACCTCTGGAGGCTCCTCTCTGGCATTTCGATGCTTAAATCACATGTAATACGCACATTCATATGTATGTATATATATTTGGGAGCCCATCTTCACTGAAGCTCCCAATTTAATAGTTTCTCTCGATTCGAATCGTCAATCGTGATCACCACTCAATCCATAGACAAAACCCTTTGCTCTTCTTCTTCTTCTTCTTTGCCTTTTCAGGTCCATCTGTCCATAATTGGTCCAGATCTGATTCTGACACACTGATCTGAAGAAAATTCAAATTTGATTAAGTTGAGGTAATAATACGAAGGACCCATCAATGGATGACTTCGGTACGTTGGCCAGAGACTTTGGGTTCAAACCCCAAGGCAAATCGGCCCCGATGGCTCCTCCAAGAGATAAGGTCGGCGTCGGATCGGACGGCGTTGATCGCTGGGCTCGATCGTCGTCGTCTGCTTCATCCTCGATCCTCGACGATCGCAATCGTGACGGTTTGTCGTTCAACGATGTATTTGGGGGTCCTCCAAAATACTCGAGTACCAACAACAGTAATTCTACGTCTTCCTTGTCGGAGTTCGATTACGATTCGATATTTAAGAGCTCGTCGACTTCGGCGGTGAACGATTCGAAGAACAAGCCGTCATCGCCGGTTTACGATAAGCCCGTTTATGATGAAGACATTTTTGATGGATTGCCTGGGTTGAAGAGTAAATCGGCCTCGTCCTCGGCTCGGTACGAGGATAATGTGTTCGCAGGAATTTCTTCGCCTCCAAATCAGAATCAGAAACGGGGTGCTCCATTGGATGATTTTTTTGAGAATTTGGGTATAAGTGAGAAGTCTGAGCTGAAGAATAATAAAAGTTCGAGAGGTTTGGATGATCTGCTACCTGGGTTTGGTGGTATCTCTCATCCTGGAAGCAATAGGTATTGTATCTACTCCTGCAATTACACTGCTTTATAGTGATCAAATGGCTTTATATCATTCTATTCACTTTTTTAAATCTTAACGGGTACGGTTCTTAGTTGGCATTTATGATCAGTTTTGATTTCTAACTTCTGTCAAGTTTAAGGCACTTTGTTCTAGACTGCATATTTAGGTTCCCTTACGGGCATTCTGAGGCTCTAATGTGTTTTCCATATATATATATATATATTTTCCTGGTATTAGTTTAAGGGAAAAATGTCACAATGCTCCCGCAATGAGTACTGGGTTGCCCTTTAGTTAAGGAAAAACCCGTGTCTTTCTATAATATGAAATTGTGCAAACTATAGAATGAACTCAGGAAGTTTTGAACTTGATGTGGATATATATAATGTCATCAATTGGGCATTATTTTATAGGTACTGGGGACATGGACCCTTCCAAGCCTGCCCATATATTTCAGGGCAAGTCCTTGTGTTTATGCTATTTGGGATGGATCTGGTAAAAGTTTTAGGTGCAATATGTTACTTGAGGTCCGACTGGAAGATGTTAAAATATAATTTTAATGCTTAGATATGTTATAAAAATTTAAAAATTTACAATTAAGATTATGTAAATGGCCCGCAAGCGTCAAATAATAAATATTTTACCATTTGTTCGGTCACTTATTGAATTTTGCAACTTTCTTTGGCTATTTTTAATCGTGTAAAATGTGAAAAAATTATAGGATGTATGGTAAAAAATTAATCCGTAAATTTAGTGCGCATAATCAAGTGGCTTGGGATTTTAGAATTAACACAGGTCCAAGCTTGGAATTACAATATTAGGCTTGGTGTTGGCCCAACCTGCCTATTGTCCACCTTTGGGACTAACTCAACGATATTCAATGATCAGCAATTTTATATGCAATTAGCAATCTAATACAATGATACTCGTTGATATCTCGGCAATACACCGATACATGAATTCAAGGTGGCTAGATATCGGCAACAGCAACGATATACCGGTGACACAAAAAAAGAAGGGGGGAGGCATCTGGCCTATTATTTTAGATCTGGATTGCATTACTCAAGCTGCTTGAACCTTCAGATTTGGGTGGGAGATACCAATGTCTGGAGCTTAGCAATCACGCTGGTATTTGTGAGTTATTTGCAAATTGCCGGTGATATCTCCTTCACAATTCACATTCGCTAGGCCCCTCGCAGCCACTGTTAGAACCTCGGTGGCATCAAAGCCTCGTTGCCGTCTGACCATTGCTGCCACTGTTGTCGTCTCATTGTTGTCGCCATCGGAGCTCCCAGCGTTGCATTCTCTCAAAGTTTAGAACTGCCTTGTTAGCTGAAATCTCTCTTTGTTTTTTTTTTAACTGTATTTTTTTTTTTTTATAATTTTATAAGTGGTATTTTTTATTTTGTTTTGTTAATGGCCTTATGAGATTTTGATGGATATACTTTAAAAAAAAAAAAAATCACCTTTAGCCATTATTCAATTTTTTTACAATTATTTTTTTATGGACCATATTAGAAAATATATTTTATTAATTATTGTGACTAAAATTAAATACAATATTATTCATTATGACTAATATATTTATTTATTTTCTTATTTTGAGTAGTAGAATGGCTAGCTATTTGGTTTATAAATTTTGAGTAATGACTTGTTAGGATAATCAAAATATATTTATAAAAAAAT
Source organism: Pouteria glomerata (assembly GCA_035590655.1). Lineage (NCBI taxonomy): Eukaryota > Viridiplantae > Streptophyta > Magnoliopsida > Ericales > Sapotaceae > Pouteria > Pouteria glomerata. The sequence continues at coordinate 3,841,280 of JAVXUM010000011.1, read as the reverse complement.
TTATATATTCCTGGATAATTCTTAGTTCCTTATATTGCTAGTTTCCTAATTGTAATTGGACTCAAATTCATCGATTTCTTTCTGTACTTAGTATCAGAGCCTGATCTACGAAAAAGAGAAAAGAAAAAAAAAAAATCCTTACTGTTCAAACAAAAACCCCTAGCATAATTCACTGCTCATGCTGCCAGGTAACTTTTCAGCTACTGTCACCACTTATTGACCACACCTCTGCAGTTTGGGCTGGTGATCTTTTTGGTCAAAGGTTTACTTTTGGATATTGTACTTTTGTTGGTGGAAAGCTAGTGACTTGGAAAAGCAAGAAATAAGTAGTTGTTGCTCGTTCTAGCACTAAGGTTGATTATCGTGCTGTGGTTCATAAAGCGTCTAAAATGCTTTGGGTTTGTATTCTTCTTTGTGTATTTGACATTGAAGATCCAGCTCAAATATTCATGTATTGTGATAATTAATTTGCCGTTTTCATTCCCAATAATCCAGTCTTTCATGAGTGTATCAGGCATATTGAAACGGATTGTCATTTTATTTAGGATCTTTTGCTGTAGGGAGATCTTACTCCTGCTATGCTCATATCTCAGCTGGGTGATATCCTCACTAAAACTTTATCTTGATCTTTTTTCCAGTAGCTGTTTATCAAATTGGGCATGTTTGATCTCTATGCTCCTACTTGAGAGGGAGTGTTACAACAATCAAAACATATTTGTGCATATCCTAGAATATATATATATTCCTAGAAAATTTTTAGTTCCCTATGTTACTAGTTTCCTAACTGTACTTCAACTTAAAGACTTCTATTTCTTTTCTTAACGTGACCAATAGATTTTTTTAATTTATTTTCTTATTTTGAGTAATAGCTTGTTTGCAAGTTATAAGTAGTTTACTTAAGTTTTAATAAAATATTTACTCTATATTTGGTCATGTAATATATTAATTTTATTATTTGTAATTTTTAGAAAATTTTCATTATTTTTTAAACTAAAAAATGTGAAAAGTTGTGTATCAACGGATACCATAATGCAACACCGCGACGGCATCGAAAATTCTCGGGCTGACATGGCTGCAGTAATGCTTCTTTGAGCCGTGGGTACTATGGCCAAGAGATATACTGGCTTGCACCTTCCTCAAAAGCTTTTCCATACATGAGAAAGACCTTATTACACTGTAAACTTCTAAAAATAAAGTTCAGCAGTGACTGCAAATTGTTAGAAGAAGAAAAATTTGAAACTTTGCGAAGGCAAATTATAGTCAAGTAGTTAATCAAAATTGTCAGCTCATTGTAATGACAGATATGCCAACGACACTTGGATTACTAATTATCACTGCAATGAATGTTTTGATATCCATTGATTAGTACCTGAGTCCCTATTTCTTGCACAGGCCAATTTCAGAGGCTAGTTGGCCACAAAAAACTGCTGTTAATTCAAGTAAACTGACTTCCGATGTGATGGAAGACCCTTTTGTCATTTTAGAATCAACTTCGAGCCCTGCAGTTTCATCGTCGGGGATTTTCACTGATCCACTTGAAGAGATTGGTAAGCTTGGTAACTCGGGAAAAAAAGAAGTCAATGGTCCATCAGTTAGTGGGGGAGCATTTGATGATATAGATCCACTTGATGGTTTTGGAAAAACTTTCCCTGCATTTTCATCTGAGATTAATAACAGAGTGAAGGATGGGAGCCCTTCAAGTACAGGATCAAGCACGGGTAGGGCACAAACTTCTGCTACCACTGAACCAATTGGGAGATCGTCTTTCTGGGATTCTGGGAGTCACTCACAGAAGATGCCTGCTGACAATTTTCAGGAATTTCATCAAACTGTGTTTGACATGCCAAGTGTTTCAACAGATTCTCGTAAGCCTGTTCATCAATCTGCTTCCCCTTTTGTAAATGCTAAATCTAGTGAGGCAGATTCCCGGGTAGATGTGTCTCCAGAATCAGAAGAACCGGTGGAAACATCTGATGATGTATGGCTTACTGTATCAGAGATTCCTCTATTTACGCAACCCACAAGTGCTCCAGCACCTTCAAGACCCCCTCCTCCAATACCAGCCAGGGCTTCGAAGTCAGAAACTGGATTTTTTACTTCAAATGCTAGAAAGAAGGGTAATGAGTTTTCTTCTTCCCCAAGATCCACTCAATACTCTCCTAAGCCAACCCATCCTCCAATGAAGAGCACAGTGGCGTCCCAAATAGACGAACTCGAAGACTTTGCCATGGGTAGGGACAGAAATAACGTTGATGAGTATGCTGATATTCATTCTAGCGAAGAAGTAAACACAAACCCTTCTGCTGCTGCTGCATCTGCAGCTGCCATGAAGGAAGCTATGGATAAAGCTGAGGCTAAATTCAGGCATGCAAAGGAAGTAAGGGAAAGAGAGTATGCGAAGACTGGTAGAAGTAAAGAAGCTGTGCAATTGGAAAAAGAAGAACAGGCTATGCAAGATGATCAGGATAGATTAGATCGTGAACGGCGACAGAAGGAGGAGGAAGAGAGAGAGTGGAAGAGACTTGAGAAGGAGAGGGAAAGGGCCAGGGTTGAAAGGGAGAGGGAGAAGGGCAGACAAGCCGTGGAAAGGGCTACAAGGGAGGCACGTGAGAGAGCAGCTACTGAAGCACGAGAAAGAGCGGCTGCTGACGCACGACTAAAATCTGAAAGGGCTGCAGTTCAGAGAGCACAAGCAGAAGCTCGTGAAAGGGCAGCAGCAGAGGCTAGAGAAAGAGCAGAAAAGGCTGCCACAGATGCTAGGGAAAGGGCTAATGCAGAAGCAAGGGAGAAAGCTGCCGCTGCTGCTAGAGCTGAAGCTGAAGCACGACGCAGAGCAGAACGTGCTGCTGTAGAAAGGGCTGCTGCTGAGGCTCGAGAAAGGGCTGCTGCTGCTTCAAGGATGAACCAACAGAAGAATGACAATGATCTTGAATCCTTTTTTAGCATGGGTTCTCGACCAAGCAGTGCACCGAGGCCGAGGGCTAATTCTTCTGTGAGTACCCTAAGCTGTAACATCTGATGTATTCTTTTTTTTTGTGTGTGTGTGTGTGTTAAATTTTGTTCCAGTTTCAGAAGCTGTGTTGTGTTCGTTCTTTATGTTTGGTTTCTCTTTTATCTGCAATTTCAGGACCCTGGGTTGGACCCCCAATTTCAGAGTAAGGGAGGACCTGAAGTGGCAAGGAGGACATCATCTGTAAGTTCTCCATCTGGCATGAGGAAAGCATCTTCGACTACTAACATTGTTGATGACCTCACTTCAATTTTTGGAGGTAATGCATTGTGCGCGGTTGTAACCCTTTTTTGGTTATATTGTCTCTTCTCCCTTATGTTTTTCATTTGTGCTTAACCTTTTGAGATGCTTTTCTTTGCAAAAGCTGCTGCATCATCTGGAGAATTCCAGGAATTTGAAGGAGAAAGTGACGAAAGAAGAAGAGCAAGATTGGAACGCCACCAAAGGACCCAGGAGCGTGCGGTATGTGTTCTTTGCCCTAAGTTGTTTCTAATTTCACCATGGCTAAGACAATCGGTGCTTCAAGTAGTTGTACATTCTGCATTAGTTTATATCTGCGAATGTGCCCTGAGATGTTCCTAAAGCTGCTTTACCAATAATAACTGCTTTTCAATTTATGTTATGCGAATGTGAGGAAGTTGGTTACATACTCCTTTGAAGTGAGTGCATGATTGTTTGCCGTCGTCTTTTTATACATGTAGTTTAACTTCTCAGTTTTTGGCTGTTGAATCTGCATGTTCAGGCTAAAGCACTGGCTGAAAAGAATCAGCGTGACCTTCAAGCTCAGAGGGAGCAAGAAGAAAGACATGTAAGTACTGTATGCATCTTTTGAATTACCTTATCTGTGGCTCCGTTTTGCTCCCATTTAGCTTATACATAAAGGTGGAAAAAGATCTATTCTTATTCTTCCAAATAAGTCAACTCAAATAAAAAAGAATAATCCTCCATATTTTCTTCCTTATCTGAATTAACATTGTTCCCTACCAAGACTCAAAAATCTTTTGTTACTTCCTTAGGAAATTCCCAAAACATATGAAACCTATATAAAGCCAAGCCCAGATCTCCTTTTCCCAGTTGCAATGAATAAAAAGGTGGTCATTAGATTCTCCATTTTACAAAGTTAGCACTGATTAACAATAATTTTCCTTTTTGCAATAAGATTGTCAATGGTGAGAATACTAAGCATGAAGTAAGCAACTTTAGTGGGTGCCCCAGAAGACCAAATCCTTTTCATTGGAAATGAGTCCACCCCCAAGCCCACAATTGCAGTATAGAATGATTTCATACTAAAATCACCTGTTTGGTCCCCAGCCATTTTAGTCCATCCTCTCCTTCCCCCAACTTTTGGGCACACAGCAAGTCCAATAGGCTTGCACAATTTTCCAACTCGCACTCTTGTATATTTCTTCTTTGTTCAAAACTCCATTTCATCACTACCTTCCAAGTTCCTACAATCTGCATTTCTCAGTAGGTGTTTCCCTATCCACAGTTAGTTTAAATAATCTAGAAACAAATCCTTCAATCTACTTCCATCAGTACTCCCTATAACTACCTTAATAGAGTTGTGTTGTGAAACTTCATGTAATAAGTCTTTGATACCCTTCCATACATTAGTTCCATGTGAGCCACGCCCCTCCATTACCAGTTGCCCCAAACCAAAACCATATTTGGCTGAGACTACCCTTCTCCAAAAACTATCTTTTTCACTCTCATATCTCCTTAGCCATTTCTCCAGAAGAGCTTCATTAAATTTCATAATTAATTCTTTTATTAAAAGCATATAGATATCCACAAGCTTGTTGTACATACCTAATAGCTAAAACCCCTCTGCTTATCCACTTAAGCAAGGCAATCTAAGGTTAGCTAAATAAATTTGGTTTGGGCAGTTAATTGGTTAAGTGGAAAATCAGTGGTACTAGTTATGTCAGACCATATTCTATTGATGTACGTTGAGGGTTTCTGCTGTTGAGAGAGGCAACTATTATAGGGTTTCTAATAGTACTTACAATTATGACAAACTTTCCTGCATGCATGCACATATACATTTTACTTGCATTAGAAAAGTTAATTCTGGGTTCAGATAGGTGTATGCAGTGCATTTTCCTTCCCCAACCCCAGACATCCATGTATTTTAGATTGGTCTTGCCCCTTGGCTACATTAAAACTTGGCATCAGCTTATATTTTTCATGTTTTCTGATTTTGAGCTGCTTATGGTTTCAGAGGATGGCTGAAACATTAGATTTTGAGATCAAGCGTTGGGCTGCAGGGAAGGAGGGAAATTTGCGGGCATTGCTATCAACATTACAATATGTGCGTTTAATTATCTTCCTCTTGCGTTGCATGGCATTTAAAGCCTTTCTGATTGTTACATTTTTTTTTTTTTTTGGTGGCTTTTCTGCATTCTTTCCAAATATTTGTTGGTCTCTGGCTCTGGGTGTTGAAGTTAACTCTTTCCTTGCCGGTGTTGTTTTCAGTTGTGAGTTTCATATTTTGCTTAACTCAACCCCCAAACTATAACCTCCCCCTCCTAGAAGTTGTTGGTCTAGTTCTGTTCATGTTTCTCGTACGCATTAATGATTCACACCAAATTGGTCTCGTGTTTGGATCTCAGTTTCCATTTTTGAGTGAGAGGAGAAGTGTGGAATAAGAATCCAAGTTCTTCACTTAGCAAGGGTTGAGCAATATCACAGACAATCTCAAATTTCTCATAATTAAACTCTATGAACAAAGGATATTGAATTAGATTTCTACAGGCCATTTGAATTCTCCTATTTATACAAGGATTAATAGTTCAATGTAAGAAGCAAGAAACTTGAACTGTAAGAGCATTCTAGTCGTAATAAAGGCATGCTATGACTGAAAAGCATTACTTGCACCAAATAAGACTCTGGAGTCACTCTACATCCCATGCCTAATAAATCTTACAATAATCAACATTCACCTGAGCATAAAATCTTATGAAGTTATGTTTCAATCTGACTAGCGGCTTACCAATCTAAAATGTATATGCGCCATGTGTTTTGGGGCCCCTGTAAAATGCATTATGCCTTTATTCTTTTTACCATGCTTTTATCATCACAACTCCTTGGACTACTAGGAGTTTGTATTTGGTACGCCTTTTACAGTCGTGGTAGTTTTTTCGAGTTAAAAAATCTTGGTTTAGTGCAGTTCTATGAACATCCCATTATGTTGGCAGCATATGTGCTTCATCCTTGCAATTGGTGTACTCAGTGTTTAGGTCTGAGCATTGCATGCTCTGCAGCACTGCCCAACGAATGCTCTCAAATATTTGATTTGGATTGCATTTCCTCATATCCTTTATTTAATGGTTCTTCTTGAAGTCGTATTTCAACTTTTGGTCAATGACTTGATGGTTTTAGAATTTCTGATTGACTGCCTCTAAAATAATGTTACTGGTTTGAGATCATGATTTGGGTTCTGAACTTCTGGTATGATAAAGAATCTGGAACTAGTTACTTGGACAGTAATAAGTGAGGAGCTTAATAAATTGATTGTTTTATTTAATTCAATTGATATCATCTTCCATGTCTGACCTAATTAATCATTCCTTTCACTTTCATGATTGTGATTGTTGTGATTTAGAGCTAAAAAAAAAAAAAAAAAAAAAAAAAAAAA
>JAVXUM010000011.1:3802431-3814194 GCA_035590655.1 Pouteria glomerata | reverse complement strand
TCCAAACACACCCTCTGAGAATTTGGAGAGGGGAGGGGGGAAGATAAAGAAAAAAAAGTAGAAAAAATAAGGAAATATAAAATCTTAAACACAAGTATTTATTTGAATTGATTAAAAAATATAAACAAATAAAAAACATTCATCAATAAATTACTTTTCTAATTTATTTTTTATTTTTTTTAATTCCTCAAATCTCATATATATATATATATATATTTTTTTTTTATCATTTTTCATTACAAACTAAACAATTGAATGATTTTGGAGTAGAGCGACAGCTAGCGCACAACCTATACAAGGGGCTTTGGTGAAGCAACTTCATCAAAATTGGCTATGCTTCATATGATTCCCTCTCTCAAGCCTAAAAAATATATGCAACTTTGAAACATTCCTGCACACGTAATGATATATATACATATATATGTAGTGGGCACATAACCATACAAAACCAACTGGGCTTATGTAAGAGAGAAGGCAGCGCCTGCCTTAACATAAACATATATACATAGCTCACTCTTAATTTAAGTCGTTGGAGCACCACCAGCCGTGGGCTGAATCTCCCCCGGTGCAGATCCTTCGCCGCAAACTCTTCCCAGCTGAATTCCGACTTTATTGGTAGAAGAACCATCGGCCAAATTCCCTCCGCTGGAGCCATCGGTTGCTGCTGCCTTCAACTGCTTCTTCCTCTTCGCTTTCTCAGCCCAACCAACAATACCCATTTGCACATGCTCATCAAATATTGCCCTCTTGAAAGAACTTCCCATCTTCATTCATTTGCCACAAATATATATATATATATATATAAATTCTGCGTCAGATTTGTCAACTAAACAATATGTTGCATCATTATATCAAGCAGCATTGGAACTCACCTGTGTGACAATAGCATAAAGTGGTAGAGTGCTATAACTGCAGAGTACCTGAACGAATACCCTACAAAAAAGACAAGTGAAAATGTTCACAGCGACTCTTTAACGATAAACAAGGTAGAATGCGTTACACAGGAATAGCATTGCGATGATTAGGCTTAGTTTAGGAAGAAAAAAAATTAGTTTTTTTTTTTTTTAAGTGTTTGGGAAGGAAAAAATGTTGACTTTTTAGTAGTTAACATTATAATTTTTTGTTAATTTGATATTTTTCCATTTAAAAAAAATTTAAAATGTAAGAGGATAAATTTGATTATTTCAGAATAAGAGAGAAGCTTCTTAGCTTCCCAAATAGAGCCTTGAACTACTGAAAGTTTGGCCCCCGGGGGGTTGGGTGGGGGTGTAGAAAAATACACTGAAAGATTTAGAAAAGCCGAAATCAGAAAGAATATCAAGGAGAAAAAGGGGCAACGGTTTTCACCCTATAACAAGCCTGGGGACAACGTAATGGACTTTCTCCATTATGCAAGAGTGGAAACCATATTGAACCTGCAGGTGATTAAAGCGTATAAAAAATAAAATTGATCAGCAATTACTAGATTTTTTTTTTTTTTTTTAAAGGAAGATGACAATAATCAAATTTATATCAGCAGTACCCATATCCATAAGATAAACCCCATCTCGAAAGCATTTTGGAATAGTATAAAATGTATCAAGAAAATGACAAAGTTGGGCCGATGGAACCAAAAGTGATTATCAGAAGGTTTGATCACTAATTCCCCCTCTATTGCAGAATGTTTCTCTGCAACCTCATGAGCCAACTGGATGATTACATGCTCCAGCTTAGTGCCCACAGCTAGTAGAAGCTGGAAAGTAAATTAAGGAAAATAATATAAGGGATATGATGCTGTGTGTGCAGGAAAGTATGACATGAAAAAATGCATGATAAAGTACATAAATTATACTTGGATGACTCGCAAGAAAGGAATGAAAGCTATCAAAAAATGGTCAGATGCATGATTCAAGTCCATATATTATATTAGGACCAAAGTTGTTAAAATCTAAATTTTACTTAAAATCAGTGAAGGGTCCAAATATCGAATCGCAAAATCGTAAGATTTTACCAAATATCTATAAAATGAAAATACAGTCTTATGCTACAATTTTTCCTTTATATCTTCCATTTTTTTGATAAGTTAATAATTTTATTAATAAAAGGAAAGAAAAGACATGTATCAAGAAAAATAACATACACATAAACTTACTCGTATTAACAAAACCAATTCTCAACAAAATTTACAAAAAATTTTATGTTTGGTTCTATACTCCCTTTACCCAATTATACAATTGAGACTGTTAAAATATTTAATGTAATCTATGCAATTAACATTAAAATACTGACTTCATTTTATCTTAATTTTTTGTTTAAGTTAAAATATATTTGTAATATTTTATTATAGATCTCTTGATTTCTATCCTAACTACTATATATAATTTATGATAGTCAATTTGGTGCAACAACACACATGATTCTCCACTAATGTAGTATAATAAATAAAAGTATTATAGAATAAAAAGAAATCTAGAAAAAAAATAACATGTGAAATAGTTGTGGCATATTACTTGAAAAAAATCATAAAAATCTATTCTGTTTGACAAAATTACATAAAAATCACTTAATATTTAAAATCGGTAAAATCGCCTATAAAATCAAGATTTTACTGATTTTCCATCCCAAAATCGAGATTTTACCTATTTTGCTCTATTAAAATTTTACAAAAAATCAAACAAGTTTTCCCACTCCAACATCGTAAAATCGTAAGTTTTTAAGATTTAAATCGAGATTTTAACATCACTGATTAGGATGACTCACAATGAGAGGAACGAAAGTTATCCAAAAATATGTATGCCACCCTGAAAAACAAAACAATAATGCATCATTTTTATCTAGCATGCCAAAACTAAAATCAATAATATAACAACATAATAACAAAAACAAGGGCTGAATTTTAAGCCCCATACTAATTGTTGAGCCAAGCTCTAATAAGTCAAAACTCGACTCAACTCGGTCCGATTTTAACCCCTCCTCATGCCATTTCCCACGGTAATAGTAATAAAGTTGTAAACTGGTCAACAAAAATTGGTAATAATAAAAGGATAGAAAAAAAAAAAAAAAACAAAAAGAAAAGGGCAGAGCCACATAGTGCAGCATCTAGTAACACTCTTTTAACAATCAATCAGCCATTCGGTTGGCAGAGAATTAAGTGTTCCATGCTAGAATGAAGCATGTAAAAGTTCATTACCTTTTCGTAAGAGATAAGATATTATACGGAGGGATAGATTATAGATATTCAGTCGATCAAGTTGCCAACATTTTCACTTTAAGAGTTTGAATCCTCCAAAGTATGTAGAATTTCGCAAGCAACTTGGCATGATCGGGAGGAGTTGGTGTTGAGGGGAAGTGTTGAAAATTGACTCTGATTTGGGTTTCTGTCTTGAATGTTCTCCCACTTTCCAGATCAATCCCTTTCTAGAACAAATGATGGTTTTTGAGGAAGCTTGGAAGTTTCAGTGTTACTTCCAAACTGACTTGCTAAGTCAGTTGCTTCACCAACCAACAACAACTCTTCATTATTGGGTGTTCAAGTTGAGTACCCATTGAGTGAGTGCATTTGTGCAAAGTGAGTGATCTAAAGAGAGAGGCAGAGTGCTCTAAAAGAGTGAAGTGGAAGAGTGCTTTGTAAGTCAAGTGTGTGCTAGGTGTCCAATTTAATTTTTCTCAAGTGTGGTTGTCTTGTATACAAGGGATTTGTATCAATAGTTTTTATTTTGTTAACTAGTGCTCCAAGTCCCCACATTTTCTCAACAAGGCGAACTGCAAGAAACACCAAAGCGAAACTAATATAAAAGAAGAAGAAAATAATCAATTCACTTGATAACATTTAGCATTAGGAATTAAACAGATGGTCATATTAGCTCAATAGTCAGCAACATACCATTAATGTTCAGCAACAAAAAGACGACCACAAATATCCATAGATACCAACTGCAATCAATCACGTACAGATATTAACACATGAATCAAAAAGAAAAAGGATGGAGATCAAAACAAAAGGAGATCTATTGTTCAGTCCTACTAGCACCAGACAATGGAAAACCATCACTGGGAACTCTCTCTATCTCTCTTCATAATTTTGTTTTTTTTCTCCGTGAACAAACAGAAACTGCCAGAGGACTCTAGCATTTATACAGGTAATCCCAGCTATCACTTGCCTTATACCAACAACTTCCCTAAAGTCATCTTCCAGAGCACGGATCATGTACTTGTGAAAATTAAACTTCGGGTTTCCCCTGCAATGTTTCTACAGTGAAAATAGTTAACTAAATGCCTATGAAGTAGCAGTAAGAAAATAATGAACAAATTTAAAAGCAAATAATAAGCATGCATCAATATTTACCATGATAAAACCAAGCCTCAGTGTCATGTAGTCTGATTTGGTAACAGATCCATAAAATTGCTTGAAAAAGGAATGCTGAAAAGTTCAACATTAAAGGGCATTAGAGGAATGGCTTTTGCATTTAGGAAAACGGCAATCCTATCATCAAAGTGGTTTCAGATTACATAGCTACCCAACCATTTTAAAATTTGAACTCACCCCTTAAGATACATTTTGCATGTCACAATAATGAAATAGATAAATGCTGAAAAACAAAAATCTTTGCTCAGAATTTGAACAATGTAAAGCCTCACATAGCGGGTCCTGAGACAGGAAAGAGGGAAGGGTCGTATCACATAGTTTATGGATAATATAAAACCCCTAGTTTCATGGTTACTGCATGGTATGGTTGAAAAACCAACCCACTCAAGAATGGCTCAATTGTAGATTTTACTCAAAATCAATTAAGAAGTCAAGATCAGTAATATCTTAAAGCACATTAATTTTTCAAGGTACTCCCAATAAGCTTTTGAGCATTCTAGCATGATATAAAATATCAAGCTACTCGTGCTTGAAGATATATCCAGTTGAATACAGAAGCATGATAAATCTTTTGGACAAAGCTTGATCAATCGCCTATTTGGATAATTTACAACTCAAATTGCAGCCGAGTTTCTCCATCATGCTACCATGGTGAAAGCAACATGCACCAAAGAAATACAAATTTAAACAGGTTGGCATAAATATGCCTATGCCTGTCTACCTTATGCACAAGAATAAGGAAAGTCTGCAACTGGAAAGCACGACTTGTTTATCTACAAGGGGATAAAATCAATCTCCACCATCGTCTATTGTATTTAGCATCTATAACTCTACCATAAAACCTCTGCCATCAGTCTTTCTCCATTGTACATCACTGCTAAGGTAAGCTTGTTTTTCTTCAAAGAGTTCAACACGGGGCACATGGCTATTAGATATCATATCACTGAAAGTAATGACTTTGATATTTCCACCAGCATTTAGCATTTTTTTAATTTGTGTTCTGAGAGCTCTAATTAACAAGTAATATGAAACTTGAAAAAAATAAATGCAATTGAAAAAGCAACATCTAACCAGTGTAAAACATACAAAACCTGAGTGTTATGAACTCTTTCAGTGCTTCATCACTGTTGCAATGGAAACAAATAAAATGCAACTGGAATAGAAAATAAGCGAAAAACACCACCATGGATCCTCATACAAAGCCACGGAAGCCCAAGCCAAGGTTAACATCAGCAAGGAAGACCATTCAGAGTGGACATACTGCGAACGGTGTGGCTTTTGAAGGTTTGAATAGAGATGAGGTCAAATTTTTTGAAGGGGATAAAGGGATTTGAGATATGAAATGCCTCGGGCAGTCAGGATTTGCAAAAAGCCAGCTAAAAAAAATGGGATAACTCAACAACTGTGAAGATCCGTGGGAGCTAGATGAGTTCTTATTTGCTCCCGCCTGAATGTGAAATGGGAGGAGTGGGTGCTGGAGTTTAGAGTGTTTATCCTTGAGGGTTGATGCCGGGTTTGCATATCAGAAATAGAAGAAGTTGCTAAATGATTCTTATGCAGACATTCTATCTGATTTTGATCCCGGTCTCTGGCACCAGAGGAGAGTAGGAAAAAGTACGCTCAAGCAGAAGCAGTGCTAATGTCAACAAGTCTATACAGGGGGAGAATGGCAAGTATTGATTGACAAGGACAATTGTGCTGCTAGCTGCAAAAACATAGAATGTTGTTTGGAAGGGACGTTGGGGGATATAGTTAGCCAGAGGAAGTCATCAACAAGGACAGAAAATGGGTTGTGCACAGGTGAGGTGGAGAGAAATTGGTGGGGGTATTTGGTTTCTTTTTATTTTCCCCTCTCCTGAACTAGCATAAAGTCATCAGCTATATACTGAGAAATTTACCTCTGTTGCTTTACCATTGACCTCAGTGGGGTCAGAATTGCAGATTAGGATAATTATGTTACCTATGCAACTCTGGGCAGAAGTCTAATTGCAGAGCACCTACAAGCTACTTGATACAATGACATCCATAGTTTCTGGTGTCCTTTTGTAGTTGGGTGGCACTAAGTCATGCAATTCGGAAGCAGAGCAGGACCAAAAGCGCTAGAGCGTCCATTTTTTAAAAATGTAAGGCGGAGGGCAATGTCAGAGCATCTACCAAAAAATATTTAAGTATTAATAAATATATTTTTAGATATGTTTTTGTGCAAAATAACATTGAACATAGCAATGGATCTTTAAACTCTTTCATGTATGAATGCAATACATAAACATTATTTTTTTACATAACTTTTGTACAACACTTCTATACAAAATCATTATCTTTACAAATAAGTCATCTCAATATTGTCCATAGTGATTTGACGTATTTTAAATAACTATAAGATTAGGTGTGCCTTTCGACTATTGGAGAAAAAGGTGAATTCATTTCAAATTCAAGGATTTTACTAGAATCCGTCCTCAATTTGTGAATTTGAGGATTGGAGCACAATCCACAAACAATAGGTTGCATATTGTCTGATATAGGGGTGGCTTCCCCTTTGATGCTTTTAATTGTCAAAAAAAATTCCACGTTGATGTTTTTTTATTTATTTTCAATTATCAAAAAATAAAATGCAACTAGAAGTGTGGTGTAGCTACAAAATACTATGGAAGACATCTCGAAATCTGTCTTTTTGCCTTCAATGGCTTTTATGTTGAACTGAGTTTCCAAATAGCTTAAACCTTAAAAATACCAAATCTGTAAGATCTTACCTTCAATAGCAAGTCCCTATACACCTTTACGGAAAAAAGATAAGTAAGGAGGAAGCAAGTACAAGGCGCCTAATACAAGCACCACAAAGAAAAAGGTGGGTTTCTTAGTAAGTTCGATAAAATATCTGAACATAATTCAAAGAATTAGGATTAACTTTTCTTTTCTTTATATATATATATTTTTTAATCATTATTTATTTTATGCTATTTTATTTTATTTATTATTATTATTTTTTTTTTGGGGGGGGGGGAAGAGTGTGGTGTGGTTGAACAAGCTACTTAAATATTCCTAAGAATACCGAGAACAGTTAAATTTTTGCATGATTTGCCAGCATCAAGTGTATCTTACATGTTTCTTCCGCAAATAGAAATACATCTTACCTTTCATGTTTCTTGTGCATCATAGGAATATACAAGGTATAACATTGTAAACTGGTAATACAATCAACAATGGTGCATGTTGTCAATAAATTTACGTGATGTTTACTGACTTATACATCTTGATTTGTACATATTATACCGATGCATGTGAAATAGGATAAACAGTGCATACAGAAGACAAATAATTGGACTCCACAAGCCTCAAAAAACCGGCTTTTGGAAAAAGCAAATCTTGCTGCAAAGGTGTCAAATACCTAGTAAAATATTTTAGTTATACCAACGACCAGAGATGGACTCCTACCTTCATCATGCATGAAAAGAAATTGGTATTTCTGAGTGTGGTGATGGGTTAGAAGTTGTGAAGCCTATTATTGCCTTCAGACCAAGAATGAAAGGTAAACTTTCCTACACATGATATCCAAGCCTCAACCGACTAGGATGTTGTGCTAGTTTGTGTCATATCATCTTGAAGGTATACTATCAAAGATAATAAATGATTAAGAAGAAACCATTTTCTGGAAAATGGCAAATAACTTACCAACCAGCCCAAAATAGCCGAATTTTTACCAATACCAAGAAAGTGTTCCCTGATGAATTCATGTTGATGGACATCAATGATCTTTGGTTTCAAAACTGCACAATAATGTGCATAGATTAGAAGTATAATGCAAAGGCACTATGTAATTTTGCACATGGCACAGAAAGGAAGCAATTCTGTCCTAAACAATCAATTATCTTTATTATCTTACGCCACACGCGTGGATCACTTGCTTTTATCTTCTCCTTTCGCTTTCCCATAGTTAATTTTTTCATTATGCTAATAACAGAAACAGAATCAACAACATAAATGCAGAATTCCACGTGTCAATATGTAGGCTCAACCTTATGTAGCTTACAGATTGATAGCATGTGCATTCACTTCTTCATAAAATGACCCAAGGGAACGTGCTAAGTACCTTCTTCTGCATCAAAATTCTGTATCAAAATGCAGTCTTCCCAGTGTTTCCATTGACGTATCTACATCATGATAAACAAAAAATAATAGCAGATGGCAATAGCAGACGACAACAAAGCTAGTAAGGAAACTCCGTTTGGAACGCTGAAAACTGCCGAAAATCACTAAAAAATACTTAAAATCTCTAAAAATTATTCACTTTTTATTTTACTAACGAATTACGAACCCACTACTTTCATAAAATTTTATCACTTTTTGTCACTCCAAACACCCCCAAAATATAGCTAGGGAAAACCATGGAACTAGTATCATACTCACCTTTGCTCCTCCAAAAAGAACAGTGAGAACACAAAAGGTCACATGGACAATGGCCAGCACGAAGATAAAGATATGCAGATGATGCAATGCTTCAACAGACAATAATGGGGCCATATGCTATAGGAAGAAAATACAAAAGACAAAAAAATTAGTAATTAAACTTCTCAAAGTGGATCTTCATGTGCAACTACAGAAAACAACCTGAATATGAACTTATCATGGAACTAAAATACCCAGTATAATTCTACATACCATTAGCATGTTTCAACACAAATTTCAAAATCCAAATCACAGGATGCTACATGATAAACAGTTGATTACAAAAACCAATAGCGAGAGTAGGATTAAATTAGAATTAGAATATTGATATTACACAGAACCAATAATGTTTCATCAATGATCAATCTAATAACACCCTCCCTCACATGTGACGTCGTCCTGCACATAAAAGAGGCAATGCAGAGTGGATGATAACAAAACATGACTAGGGAACAAACACATAGGATGAAACCCAAAACATCTGGGAACCTGAGGTTTGATACTATTTTAGAATACAATTGTTGCAAAAGCTTAAAATGTAAGAATATGAGCCAAAAACATTTATCAAGCTATCTAGTACTAAGAATACAATGATTATCCAACAATGAAACAACCTAACAAAGGCACTCATCCAAAAGGCAACTTTGCAAAATTAGTTTAAAACACTAGCAGATCTTAACTCCCACCAGAACTTCCAATAAATTGTTGACCAGCTTAGATTAGATGATAAATTTGAGGCAGACCTAGTACATATCACTACTATTTCACTGTATCCAAATGGATACGATCGAATAGAGCAGTCCATGGGAGGGCTGAGAACAATTGCAAAAGGTAGGGTTGGTAAAAAATTTTACTAAAACCTTCTTTATTTCGTCTTACTTGGAGGTTATGGCTTCAACAGGTATTAGCATTTCTTCAACCAGACAACAATATAACAATATTAAAATATCTTCTGATAAATTAAATAAGTAATAACCACAAACCACGTGTGTGTACATATATGTTTGCTTTTGATTTTGGACAGTTACATATTGAGCACACACTGGAACGGAAGAATTTCCATACAGCCCAGATGAAAAGAGATGTTGACAGATTAAATTAAAAAAGAATACATGTGCTGCTGTGCACATGCTTCTGATTATGATTAGATTCCAAACGCACACAAAGATAGCATTTACAAGTACAAGCAAGTTTCCAATTTGTCAGAAAAATTATAAGTAGAAGGTAGACAAGGGTAGGTTTTCATCACCCTTAAGGCACAGTAAGAAGGCCCTGGAGATTCTTCAGCCAGCAAGCGTCTATGGTGGGAAGTTGTTTCAGTTGTGTTAGAAGATGCCCTTTCACTAGAAGACTCTGATGGCAACTTACATGGAAGGAGATGAACGGTCACACTATCTTTCACACAAATCTTGGTTATACTGTTTTGAAGTACTGTCAGAAGTAGTGAAATAAATCCCAACAGCATCAACTCTGCTCCCACCCACAAATGCAATAATGAATAAATCCATATATATATATATATATATATAATAAGATCTCAAGAAATTGAAAGAAACCGATTCAGAGAGACAAGACAAGAGGGGTGGGTTTTTTGGCTTTGTTACCTCCTTTTACTTTCTGTAAAGCTTCGTAGAGGGGCTTTTGGTTCTTCTTCTTCAGATACTGCAATCATCTTCATTCCATCAGTGGGATAAGTTGAAATTCCCGAGAAAATGCTCGAGAAAGAGGAAGAAAATGGGGAAGAATCAGGAGATTCGGAAAACTTGCCTTTCCGGTGTAGTGAATGAAGCGTTCGACGGCGAGGGATATGCCGACAATGAATGTGCAAAGAACGGCAACTACCCATGTGGAAGTGAACTCCAAAGTGGACCCTCTTTCTTCCCCACTGCCAGCCATTGAAATTCTATCTGAGGAATCGATCAGTTCACTCTTCTATTATTATCTTCTAACACCCGGTCCAGACCCCCTACTTCCATCCACACATATATACACACACACACATACATACATACACAAAAATGTCCTGATTCGATTGCTTTCGAGATATATATAAAAGTTTGTAGGCAACCCCTATGGGTTTGAGCAAATAATATGTACACGCATATATATTTCAACTCACTGCAACGTCCTTTGTTCGCAAGAATCTGAGCAACGAGATAAGTGAGGAGTCGTGTCACTCAGAAACAACAGCACTGGTAGTGACGTGGGGGATGAAAAAATGACAAGCGAACGGCCGTGTCACTCACGAAAAACAGTGGAGTGAGAGAGAGAGAGAGAGAGAGAGAGAGGGGTACTGGGAAAAGCGAAAGGAGGGGACGGATGAACATATCCTACTTCTCGCATGGGATTCCATCAACGTAAAACTTGTATGATTTATAATATTTTTTTATTTTATAAATAATTTTTATATTTAAACTAAGACAATAACGGGAACGGAAAAATTATAAAAATTATAATTTGAGAGGATTTACAGTTCTGAAAAAATTATGAAAAGAAAAGTTAGTGTCGAGATGTTTTTGAAGTAATAAAAAGTGTTAAGTTGTGGATTTATAATTTGTACAATAAAATAAAAAATAAATAATTTTTAAATTTTTTTAAATTTTTTTTAATACATCAAATGATATATAAAATGATATAAAAATAACACGTAATAAAATTTAATTAAAAATATAAAAATTTTGCAGATTTTTTAAAAGTTTTAAAATTCTGAACGAAACCTTTATGCATAAGTGCGGCTAGGAATGGGGAAGAATCTTATCCTCGTACCCACGCATAGTTGTAGTTACAATCTGATCATATAGCTTTTTTTAAATTCAGAGAGGTTTCGCTTAGGATTCCATAAGCTCCTCAACTATTAGTTAATTAATTTTTTTAATATTTTTTTAAAATAATTAAATTTATCTTTTTAAATTTTAAATTTATTTTAAATTATGAAAGATAAAACTGTTAAATTAATTAAAAATTAAAAAATTAAC
>JAVXUM010000011.1:3773848-3787595 GCA_035590655.1 Pouteria glomerata | reverse complement strand
ACCCATAGATTGTGTTTGGAGAACTGTCTTTCTATTTTTCTTAAAATAAAAACCAATTTTACATTTGAGTAGAAACACTTTTGTGCTTCTGATATCTCCAGGAAATTGCATCGAAAGGTGGCTATTTCCTTGAAGCTCCGGTTTCTGGTAGCAAAAAGCCTGCTGAAGATGGTCAATTAGTAATCCTTGCTGCAGGAGATAAGGTAAAATTATATACAGTAAAACAGGTGCAAAATTGTGTAGTTTAAGGTTAATGTGGTGGGAATATTGCTAGCATTACCTCAGTTGCTTTTATTTTTAAGTGGAATTGTCAAAAATAAAGACGCAAGACACTATGCCCTAGCGGAAATCATTTATTGCATATCGTCTTAGTTATCCTTATAAGCTCTTTTTAATAAATTCTCTAAAATAGAGTAAAAAAAATAACTTCATAAATTCTCTGTTCAAAAGCGTGCGTCTGTTACTTCAAATAATTCTCTACAACAGAGGATGTAATAGTGATTCTTCACTTTTTTCTTTCCTCCCCATGTTAGATTAGAGAATAAGTTTAGAATGATTGATGTGTCCCGTAGATATATTTGTATTTATGGACCTAATAGCATAGAAATTTTATTAGCTAAGCCCCTAAAACTCCCAGGAAAATGAAAAATACATCAAGTTTATTTTGCATAGAAATTTTATTAGCTAAGCCTCTAAAAATCCCAAGAAAATGAAAAATACATCAAGTTTATTTCCTGCTATGTTTGGAACATGAATTTGTGGAGGGAAAAGGTAAGTGAAAGGAAAGTAAAATTATTAATTTGTGTTATTTTGTTATACTTAACTAGGTAAAAAAATTAATTTTTTTGACAAATTATCTAATAACTATATTCTCATTTTTCTAACTCAACCCAAAAATTTTAATAAATTAAACTTCTTCACTTCATTTTACTTCTCTACCATTTTCCCTCGCTTTTATTTTTTCTCCATAAATCCAATTTCCAAACATAGTATCAAAGAATCTTAATATACATAATAATTTGAATACATCAACTAACATTATCCTAGTACAAGTCCCGCATCAACTTGGCTGCATCAACATCCTTACATGCTTGCTAGCTGCCAAACTCAAAATTGGTCATAATTTTTCAGCTACTAACAATGGCTTATGTGTTGACAGTATAAGTCTCTGTATTGCTGTTCACAGACTCTACTTGTATTTTTGTTATTTAGTTGTGATTAGATTATCTCAGGTCGCTTGTAATTGCAGGCATTGTATGAGGAAGCACTTCCTGCTTTTGATGTCCTGGGAAAGAAATCTTTCTTCCTGGGGCAGGTTGGAAATGGAGCAAAAATGAAACTTGTTATCAACATGATTATGGGGAGGTAATAATTGCCTTTTTTCACAAAAAAATATTCCCAACTGGCTTGGAGATTGTGACAATAGTTTACAAAGCCAAAAAAAAGGGAGAGTAGAGGGCAAGATAAATTGGTCTGAATTATATATTGATCACAAGCGAGCAAATATTTCCATAAGGAATTTATCATAATTTTAGCAGATTACTAAAGTCACTTTCATTATAATTGTCTACAACGCAGCAAGCCCCCTCTTTCGTATACCGTGAAGCACAAGTCTCTCTCATAGACTATGAAGTACAAGTACTTCAAAATGAGTGTTGTATATATATCTAAGACGTATCAGCCAAACACACATATCGCTGGACATACCAAAAGATGCACATTGCGTATCCATTTTACTTTTAAATAAGCCTATATTTGTTAAGTAAGCGAAACATTTCAAATCATAAAATCTTCTATCTCATATTTTTCTATGCTTTATATGTTTAATTGTCTATTGAATTATTGAATTAGTTTTCTTGTAGATATTATATTCGTATATATAACCAATAAAAATATATTAAAAATTATATTTTTTGTTGTATCTTATTGTGTCAGTATCCTCAATTTTTTTAAAATCATTACTCATATCGTGTTTGTATCCTGTATCTATAATTCTTAGTTTGCAAAGCAACCGTGATTTTACTTGTCCTTGAATACTTTGTCATTAGTAATATGTGATTTGGGGGCCTAAATGTGTTCCCCCTCCCCCTCAATGAGGGATTACCTATTGCAGTTTCACTTAAGAATGGCATGCTCTGTTGACATTTATTTGCATGTTCTAAATTCTCTGTTGTCCAGCAATAGTTGCTTACATTTCAATTCTGCTCTCTCCTTTTCAGTATGTTGAATGCATTTTCTGAGGGACTTGTATTGGCTGATAAAAGTGGACTAGACCCCCATACTCTTCTTGATGTATTGGTAAGGCAACAAACTAACCTTTCAAAAATACATATATAAATAAATAAATGGTAAATTTAACTTTTCCCCTCTCACTTCATGACCTGATTTTTTTTTTCCTCGTAACAATTAAAAGCTTGAGCTTTTCATTGGCTGCAATGTTTCTCCTCATTGGCCTTTTGCCATTAAAATTTATGCCAGCTAGACAATTAACAATGGCCGTGCAAACTAGAATATTTTGTTCAAATTTCAGATCATTTTGAGCTGACTCTAATTAATATCTTGCTTTCTGGAAGGACCTTGGGGGAACTGCCAATCCATTGTTCAGGATGAAAGGGCCCGCTATGATCCAGAAGAGTTACTCGCCGGCATTTCCTCTGAAACATCAGCAGAAGGACATGAGGTTGGCGCTTGCCCTTGGTGATGAAAATGCAGTATCCATGCCAGTGGCAGCTGTTGCCAATGAGGTAGGGCCATTCTTTTTCCTCCTCATTAAGTTGTTCCAAACATGATGCTTAATTACTATGAGAAACATGTGTAAATGTATATGGTCTTAACAATGAACTGAATTGTACAACCACAGGCCTCCTATCTATCCTTGTAATGGCAAATTTGATTGCCTGAAGTAATGGAACAATTAAAAACCTTTAAATTTTGTTCCGCAATCCATAGATTTCAATAAGGTTTTGGTACAACTCAATTTGTTTGGTAGCATAAATGCTGCTGCGTTTCATATTAGGAGGGAAATATAAGAACTAAGAATTGGCAAAAAATCAACAGATCTCCCATTATGTAGATTTGGCCTTGAAGTAATGGCAAGGTTGTTCCATTACGAGGTGGGAGTCATTAAGTCTGAACCCTAAAAACAGTCTCGCTGCTTGCAAAGAAAATGTTGTGTGATCTGATCCTCTACAAATCCCATGATGCAAGAGTTTAGGGAGCTGAGAAATTTTCAGAGCTCCTTTATAATTGAACTCACATGTTACCCTGCATGCAGGCGTTCAAGAAAGCCAGGAGCATGGGGTTGGGTGACCTTGATTTTTCAGCTGTTTATGAAGCTGTGAAGTTCCCTGAAAGTTCATCCTGATATGATTCATCTGCATTAGGATTGGAGCAGTGGCTGCCACAAACACTCTTTTATGTTGATTATGAAAACTAAATATTTGTGTTCGAGCTTATAGGCACTACTACTTATGTGATTTTATTAAGGTATTCTAATGAATTGTTCATGTGCATTGTCATGGCAGCGAGAAAATTCTAAGCAATTGCAAGGTCAGACAATTGTGTTTGAATATTTCATGCATTTGGCAAATGCCTCTACATTCACACGTATAATATATGAAAATTATATATTTTTTGTCGTATTCCCACTGCAACCTCTCTCTCTCTCACACACACACACACACACACACACACACACACACACACAATTACCCTATCCTACCACTATTCTATCGTGAAATGGATGGTGAGAGAATTTAAATTGACTAAGATTCCCTCACAAGTGACATTATTGGATTTGCGGACCACCTTATGCATTCAAATGATGAATAGCCTTTTCAGCCATTCAATGTTGGACTACAAGCCTGTCTGAGGACAAAAACCTTCCCCTGAGTCTCACTCAATCCTCTATATGCAGAATCATACCAGTGTCCTCTGTCTTTATGGCCTGCATGTTCCTTTGGGATCTTAGAATATTAACATCACATGGATGAAAAATCTCATGGACTGCAGATTAAGGAAGGTTATTTATTTAGGATATCACTAGCTAATGCAGGTTTAAAATAGAAAATAATTCAGTTTTTAGATGTAAAATAACAATAGAAACAGTTGCATCAAGATCTATCAGCTGAATCACAGACTAAGATTAGGGTAATTAACACTTAGAACAATCAATCAAAAAGCCAAACTAATTTTATGTCATATAACAATTTCGCAGAACAATTAGACCATTGATTCTATGGTCTTCGTAAATCAATATTAGATCCCATAACAATGATGATAAAAAAAAAACCATAACAATTTTGCACCAGCGGGTGAGTCCAGATATGCAGCACTTGAAACTCATAGATCAAACTAGTTTAAATATGATATCACTTCAATATGAACTATGCAATGTCTTCTTTTGCGGTCACTTCTTAGCCTTGGACAATTTGAATATATTCTCCTTGTAGTATTTAAGTTCTGCTATGCTTTCCTTGATGTCATCCATTGCTCTATGCTTGTTTTCCTTAGAAGGCGCCTTCTTTTTTTCTAGAAAACACAAGCAATGATATTGAACATAATATGCATTCATAGTGTCAGTTCAATAGCAAAAGAATTATCTAATCATGATCACAAGAAAATGTCCTGTGAATGCCCGCACATAGGTTGCTCAGTGTAAGATGAAAAAAAAAAAAAAAAAGAGTTACAGAGACACCTTGATGAAATGATGCGCAATGCGCAGGGTTCAAATACATGGACAAAACAAACAGGATTGCTTCAATAAAATACCTAAAACAATTTAGACAATAGAGGACACAATTGAACAAGCCGCAAAGATTAAAATTGTTACCTCTTGGATACCAACGAATGCACAGAGCCTTGACACTGCTAACGTCTACGACTACGTGAGAAAACAGACCCGCCAAATCTGGCATGTACTTCTGCCAAGAGAGAGAGAGAGAGAGAGAGAGAGAGAGAGAGAGTACTTCAGGCAATGTATTTATTGTATTTTTATTTCTCCGATTTTCTAAAAGGACAACAATAAAACAAGCTTAGAAAAGCCAAAAAGTCAACTTGCTTCCAAATCATATGGAAGAGGAGCATGCCTGCTTATTTTAAACTTCGAGTAGAACGGAAGAATAATAGTAAAGCCATGTATGTCATGTGGAACTATAGAAGCTTCTAGAGTTAGAATACGGGCAATAGACATTCATAAGACAAAATGAAATATGAAAATACATGTTCTACAAACCAAGGATATGCATTTCCTTTCTCATGACCAAATATACGCCGTAACGTAATTCCTCTTACCTTCAAAAACATGAAATCCATATAAACAGAATTTCCTGCAAGAAGAGGGGTATATGTGCCTACATATCTCCTTACAAATTCTATAACCTACAATAAAGTAAAAACATGTCAGAATATGTTAGATTCAACAGGTACCTTTCAAAAAAAATGTTGGATTCAACAGGGAAAAGAACAGAAACCAAGCAGCATACAAGGAACTGAAGGAATATAGAAACATAAAATTCTGGTAAGACATGGGGGTAAGTCGTACTACAAAAGGGACAAATAAACTTAATACTAAAAAAGCAGCAAGATAGCTCATTGGTCAGCCAGAAAGCTAATAATCAAAATATGTCCAATCATGGCATGCTGGTACAGAAATGATATCTGAAGGACATTTGAAAAGAAGTCGCACAGTTTTCAGTGAGTTCTTTTTTTTAATTGGAATAATTGCAGTTGATCAGGAAATTAAGTAATAATACAAGTGATCTATCTATGGATATATTTTGCCCTTTTTTTTTGATAGGTAGATATATTTTGCCGTTTTAACAGATAGACCATGGCAGACAAATGGCCAGATAATTGGCACTATGTTTTGGCGATCTCAAAATTACCAATAGACGATGGCAGACAAATGACTAGATAATTCGCAACATATTATCATGATCTCAAAATTAGGTAATACATATTCTTCACAGAATCCAACCACTCAAATGTCTATACAATGTAGTGGATGCATTCTACTAAAGGATCAGAGATCAACAGCCAAATTGGTTTCATTATTGGAACCTTCAGCTGCTCAACATGTGCGCTAAAAAGGTGATATTTAATTCTCTACTATGACTTTGTTTTCGTTTGAAAAGTATTAAGGCTTAATGAATGAGCGCTGAAGGAGCAAACCCAAGTCAACACGGTATATAGGACAAAAGCCCCCGGTAAAATAGGTACACCAGCTTCACGCTTTCAGCCTCTGGACTGTATGGTGCATAATTTACTCAATAGAGGTGGATGCGGTCTTTCAAATACAGACTTAAGCATTATATAAGAGGAGATCAAACACAATAACATGTGAATTAATGTGGCTGTCCTCGCACACTAAAAGTTTGACGTTATAACATGGATGC
Source organism: Pouteria glomerata (assembly GCA_035590655.1). Lineage (NCBI taxonomy): Eukaryota > Viridiplantae > Streptophyta > Magnoliopsida > Ericales > Sapotaceae > Pouteria > Pouteria glomerata. The sequence goes on along the minus strand of JAVXUM010000011.1, from coordinate 3,781,200 downwards.
TTGTAGGGCAGTATCAGCACCCACCACCACTGCCAAGGCAACTGGAGATGTCAAACATACCCCCAACATGTCCCAAATTATCAAACATGTCCAACAATCAACACGCTACAAGCACACAGCCCATACATTTAAATATTTATAGAAAAAGGTGTTGGGTGGTCTTGGGACTCTCTCATCCCCAAAAAATTAGCTCGTAGAATAAGACTTTCCCTCATACTTATATATTAACTACCACCCCTTTCCACAACCTATGTGAGAACCCCAACAATATCTCCCTTTACACATTGGGCCTTGGACCCCTTTCCACAACCAATGTGGAAACCCCAACAATTTCTCCTTTCACACATCGGACCTTGGACTGGAGGAAGTGACCCGAGGGACCAAGATTGATAGTACAACTGGGCTTTAATACAAGTTGTTGGGTGGTCTTGGGCTTTTCTCATCCCTAAAAGCTAGCTCGTAGGGTGAGGCTTTCTCACACTCATATACTAACCACCAACCCCTTCCACAACCAATGTGGTAATCCCAACAAAAGAATATATCTATAAGAAAATTAATGATAGGAGAAGAGTATATTGTTATATTATTGAGCACCATCTTCCAAGCTATACCAATGTCGAGTGTTTTTATATTTTCAAGCAATGAGACAAATAGTTATCATCAATTGCAAGTTTTTCCTGTGTTAATGTAGCCTGAGTTTGATGCTAGCATCAGTTCAGGATTTTGACTTTGACTTGTTGAGGAGGTACTCCAAATCAGCTTAGATTTGATTGAAAATTCACACATAACAAACTACAATGTAAAATTCCCCAATTTAATATAGACACAACAGAATATAGAAGCACCGTTTGGTGCTCAACAAAATAAAACAAGATAATACAAAACTCTACAAATCTCTACAAACACGAATTATAAGACTACAAAATTTAAATTTTTTACTCACTGCACAAAGTCTGAGTCATTAACTTTTACAATTTTATTTTATTTTATACAACTCCAAACACACCCATATTCTCATAGTACCCAGAAATTGAATATCGATGATGAATTATCAACACCAAAAATATGAAAGTGATCTATTTTGGACTTGGATTGCATGGTATTTAGAACAAATATCGAAGGAAAGCAAAATACTGCAATGCAACTTCTATAGATCTTTCGATTATATCCTAAATGGGTTTACATGTATAGCAGGAAAGGCACCTGAGTCCACACAAAAGAAACACTACCTAGGCCCCAAACTTTGCTTCTAAGCTTAGTGGTCCACATATTTCTTTACGCGGAAAATTAGCCAATTCAAAAGTTATAATTTTAGGCCGTGTGAAACTACATGAAAACAAAATTTGCCAGTTAAAACTTACCTCCTTTTCAGCTTCCCGTTCACTAATTGTACTTTGGAGCACCTTTTCTGTCAAACCTAAATTAAACTAAAACGTTAAAGCAAATAGAAGCCCTGAAAAAGTAATAAGAACGAAGTGGAGTATAAATAGAATAAATCATCAACATGGCAGCAACATCTCTTAAAGGCCAAAACTAGTAAAGCTGCTCACCACTTGCTGCATGATGAGTCTGACACCATTCTCCCATTCTATCCAGACATTCCTTACTTTGATAGACAATCAAATCAGGACCCTAAATGAAGCAAGTAAAATTTAGTTTCCAAGATCAGAAGAATCACTATAATAGTCAGCTGGTAACCGCTTGACACGCATCAAATTCCATTCACACTAGTGGGGCAAACCAAGTTTCATGACAATAGTTAATTGTTAAAGGCATAACCGAAACAAACAAAATAGACAACCATAAACAAAGAAGAAACTCAAATTGAGCGTGCTTTATTTGCCATGACATCATTCAAAAAAGGGCATCTGAAGTTGTAGTAAGACTAAAAGAAATATTTCACAACAATGCCAAGCATTAACTGCTCAAGGCCATATCTTAAAGCATAACAGAACTATGCTGAAACTGCCATATCCTTAAGACCTCTTCAGTTTTAAGACTTGGACCCCAACTATTGCTAGATTTGTGTGTTACAATTTACAGTTTCTTTCACCCAGTAAATTCTATTTGGTTATCCTTTATTCATCAACCAACAAATATCAGCAAAAAACATTTTAATGAGATATTTTAGGGGTACAGTTCACTTTGCCTGCATTATTTATACCTTGTGCCAACCTAATTGTTGCATCTGAGGTACATGTTTATACAAGTCTTCCCTGGATATAAAAATTTGTGGCAAACTAGTTATCACATCTGAGCTACATGCTTATACAAGACTTCTGCATATAAAATTACTAATTCTGGACCTCAGCTTTCCATGAAGATTCTTGACAAATTGTTAATATGTACTCCTTCTTTAGTTACAAAATTACAAGAGATAGTCAAGGGCATGAAGTAAATGTCTTTTTCTCCAGACACAAAACACTCCTGATTTTTGTCAAGTGCTCATTCAGCAACAAAAGCAAGAGTTTTGTGCACAGGATCCAAAGCACAAACAAACGTGTAGATGTACATCAAGAAGACAAGTACTGGATAAAAATCTTTGAGATTGCGTCCCCCCCAACCCACCAACCACCCAGGCCTTCTCGTTTTCTCTGAACACACAAAACACTCCCGGTCATAAGAATCATTATTTTTGTCAAGCGCTCAATCAGCAACAGAAGCAACAGTTTTGTGTACTGGGTACAAAGTACAATCAAACAAACAAATATGCGCAGATGTACATCAAGAATACAAGAACTGGATAGAAATTTTGAAATGGAAGTTCCCAATTCATAATTGTTCCCATTTATACCACTTTCAGTGAAGAATCCAGCAGTCACATGAAATGATGGCCAATGGGCCTTCACCATCAATAATATACTGAATAAATAAAAACAGAAAACTGCACATAAAGCAGTAAACAAAGCAAAAAGGATAATAAGAGTAAAATTACCTCAATTGATTTGGACAATTTTCCATCTGTAATTACACAAGCAATCTCCAATATCCTATCAACTTCCACATTTAAACCTGCACAGGCAACAATAACAAAAGAATCATCCTGACAAATATTATCTTTCATTCAAGCTTTGAATATGGATAAGCAAATAACAGCAGGTTAGATGAAAATTTATAAACAACGTAAATATGTAGAAGTTATAAATGCTTCTGAGTAGGCTTAACTTGGAACCATGTAACTTTTTCTCCCCAGCAGAGGAATGGAACAGAAGCAGCACATACATGGAGCCAGAAATTCTATTAAGGGCCAAAGAGGAGGCCGAAGTAGAACTGCTTAAATTTTGAGAGGGACGATACACTATTTTTGTCATAATAGTAAAAAATTTTTAGAAGGCCAATAGAATTTTGAGAATTTTGCGGCTGCAGTGGCCTCCACCAGTCCCGCCTCGAGATATGGACATGGTGGGAATATGATAAAAAAATATAAATTATATATATGTTAATTAGTATAGATATCACACACACAAGAACGCTACTTCATTTCTATCCATAACCCAAAACACATTTTAAAATACAAAAAATAACAAAAACATGAGACATAACGGTTTATGATCTTGGGTAGTTTGGTTACTCAGTCAATGGAATATCCTAACTACGTTTGTAGGGAAAAAAAATGTCTCATATATCCCATGTGTTAGCAGACACATATATGCCTGGAATTGTGTTTTTGATACGTCTTGAAAAGGGAGAAGACACTGATTTTGAACTGTCAATGCTTCGTAGAAAAAGACACAATTCGATCAATGGCTTTAATGCCAGATATCAACCTGACAAATCCCTCCATTACTAAGGATGGAGAAGCATTAAAATAGCTTTTGGTAGGATATTCACTAAAAGCATGACCAAGATGATTGTAGGTGATGAAGATTAACCTTTTACTCAATAATTGGAACTGCATATGATAAAATTATGGAAACAATATTTCCTATAAAGTGTTATACGGCTCAACAATGCTCTCAAAAAGCTACCAAACTATATGACAAGTGGACACTATTTTTCCTATTTCCCTCTTTGGAGGCAAATATGGGGTCAGGATTTAGAAGGAATCCTTTGTAACCATTTCAGTAAAATGGAATTAAATAGCCTAATAAGAGGTCTAAACAACTGTTATCGAAGAAAGGGAAGACATGAAAAAGCAGAAATTACAAAGCAAAAATATTGACGATAAAGCTTCCAGTTTGAAGAATAGGATTGAAGTGGATTGGTGTCAAAGTGAAAAATGTAGGAATTGATGAAAAAGACTAGCAGAAGGAAGGTGACAGAATGACTAACCTCGGAGAGAGAATCAAATCTCAGTGATTGACATCATTCAACCACATCATTGCTTATCAACAATGACATACAACTGAAGGACTCAAACCGCTTTCTCTGAAACCTATGAAAAAAAAGGACTTCAAAGTTCCTGGTTAAAGTAATAAACTTATCTGCCAATAATAAGACTAAGATGAAAATGACCAGTTGCTCATATAGATTGGAAGAGGCGAAGCAACTTGCATTAGTGTAGGTAACTACAAAAAATGCATTTAAACCTCTCTTAAACAACCAAATTTATAATAATCAACACTAAACATTGCCTATCCACGAGAGGAAGAAAAAAAAAATTAAACATTGATGAACAAAGACCGTGTAATAGGCCACAGCTTTACAACCTTGAATCTGTGATAGCAATTTAATTTGATACACCCTGCCATTCATTCCAATGACCTCTGTATTGTACAAAAGAATATTCCAAACAGAATACAGATTGCCTAGGCAGACAGATGGTCCAGATCAATGATACAAAACCAATACCTACCAGTCATTTCCAAATCAATCCACACGAGGGGCAACTTATACTCTCCTAAAGCCATTTCTAGACTCTGTTGACTCCCGTTCTTGTTCTTCAAAAGGGTCATATCATCCGAGCTATCACCTTTTTTCTTATCATTACCTGCACTGTGAAGATAGTTTGTTGACATCAAATAATCACTTAAAACAGCAATGCAACTGTAGCTGGTAATGGGTTAGGATCAGCTCAACGTGACTGAAAATTGTCAGTAATAATCCATCCACACATTGTAGTTCAACATTTTTATAGGGAACAATATCCATGGAGCAAATTTTCCATTGGACATCAGAAAAATAAGCCATCAACAGGATGTGTATTGAAGTTCATGGTGAACAAGTTTTGAAGGTCAGCATCAACCCAAGGCATAGTGAAAAAAATAAAGCATGAAGTAAGAATTAAGGCTCCTCAAATTATCAAGATCAAGCCTACTAATGTTAACATAGAAATATGTAGAAACTAGGGGATCCATAACTTTTGTATAGACTATAGATGATAACTCTTTTGTATATTGAGGGTATGCCCTCTAGATCATGTAAATTTTTCTCCCATTAATCCAAATGACAATTCTTACTTACAAAAAAAAAAAAAAAGTTCTGAATGTCAGATTGAAGCCCAAATAGAATTGAGTTGGTTTGTGTTTGAGTTCAAAAGAAAAGTTATCACATTTGAAAGAAAAAATAATAATATGGGAGGCGTAGGTATGGTTTAACCTCTTTCATTAGCACCATCTTTATGATCAGTAGCAACAGCAGCAGTTGTTTCTTCTCTATCAACTCCAACATCCAATTGGAGCAAAGAAAACTCATTTGCTACTTGATTCATTTGCACTTTTCTCCGCAATCCTTCAGTTCCTGTCAAACTGCTCAACACGTTTTACATAAAACAAAGTAAGACTTGGTAAGATAATATAATTATCCTCCAAAGCTTTAAACCCCCCCACCCCAAAAAAAAAAACAATGAAAAAGGGATGGATCAATTTCTGCAGGCATTCAACTTTTCATTGTGTCCGATGCAGGTTCACGGTGAACGCCATTCTTTTAGATGTCTATTCAACATCAAATCTAACAATAAAAGTTTCTAATAGTAGAAAACTAGCATGGTAACATTTTTCAATGTACCCCATTTGCAGTTGTGGGTGATTGGTTTGGAACAAATGCTTGGTGTAGCTCAAAGAATGAATTGAAGTTCCCAACTGCACTTTGATTGGGCAAGAAAAGTTGCAGACATGTTTTTTTGTCTCCAAGATGTACAATGCAAACACAAATCAGGGAAGACTCAAACTTGTTTGCCCCAATAGTCTGATTAGCAATATTGTTGACAGCTACATCTTTTACAATACTCTGATGTTAAGGTGCATATCTTATCTAACTATATATAGATTAAATAAAAGTATGAATTGTTGAAAACTTTTTTTAGACAAAAATATCCTTAAAAAAGTTACAAATACCAATCAACTCAGTGATTTAATACATATTACGATATTAATATTATTATTTAATAATACTTGGATCCAGAAAAATATCCTTACAAAAATCACTACCACCTACAAACTCCATGATTTGTACATATTAATATTACTATTTAATATTACTTATTAAAATATGCCAATTTGTCTTCTATTTTTTTCATTATTTGGAAATCTAATTAATATTGATTATTATGCTAGCTTTATTATTTTATATTTAAATTAAATAAAATAAAAAATTAGTTTTACAAATACACTATTTTTATATTAGCAAATAACCCATGCCTATGGCACTTCTTAAGCAAAATTAAATATGCACACATTTGAAATTTAAATATATTAGCGCATTTTTCCTTTCTAAAAACTCAAAATTAATTTCCTTTTCATTATATTTTTCTTTTCAGAAGAATTAAAACACAATTTAAAAAATATCAACTAAACACCCAATATAAACTTGAAATCCAATATCACCATCGCATTTATAATTCAACCAAAAATCAAAGAATCATCACTAATACCGAAAAGCAAAATTTTTGTCTTTCTCAATGCAACTCTTTAAATATCATCATTAAGTTCAACTCAATGATCTATCAAAATATGAAGTGATCCAAAGACTGAGCGGGAATCTGAGAGAAATTAAAAATAAAAAGTTGTATTTGAATCAAAAATTTGTAAAAATGAAAACAGAAAATGGTAAATATGGAGAGTGCCAAACAAAATTTAGTAATAATTTTTTATTAATTTTATAAAAATAACTTAAATTAAAAATATTACTATTAATTATACGTTGTGCTTTATAAAAATAATAGTCAACCTTACCAATTTAAATTTAAAATTAGTATTTACAAAAAAAAATCACCCTCTCAAGACTAATTTTATTTAAATATTTATAAAAATAAAAAATAAATAGACTAATGACTATGAAGAGTGTCACATAGGATTTGATAATAAATTTTTAATTAGTTTTATAAAAATAACTAAAATAAAAAATACTATTATTAATCATATGTATTTTATAAAATAAAACAAATATAGTAAATATGACTAATTAAAATCTAG
>JAVXUM010000011.1:3731196-3743748 GCA_035590655.1 Pouteria glomerata | reverse complement strand
AAAAAGATAAATATTCATCTCTCATTTTTCATGGACCGGCTGCTGCAGCCACGCTTTGTGGCTAACGTAGCGTGTGCTCGAAACGCGCCGTCAAGCCAATTTATCATTCTAACCACGCAAATCTCGCCCCCCGGTCATTCAGAGCACCAAAACAAAAGGACAATGCGTAGGCGAACAGGTGATCGAGTATTGTAATTCGAAAGGAGCGCGGGATGTTTTTGTCTTTTGGCTTCCACCTTTCTTTTTTTAATTTTTTGAAGCGGAGCCCACCGCCACGCAAGCAGCGGTGAGGATAGCGGGATTTCTCAGCGGTGTTTGTAGACTTGCCCTTCTTTCCTGCGCCCATCCCAACGCTCTACCGTGGTGGGAAGAATCCGAAGCCCAAAACCCCTTTCTTTCTCTCTCTCTCTCTCTCTCTCTCTCTACCTCTGCCTCTGAAAATTCCAAGCCCCATTACTCGTCTTCTTGCTTCCTCGCCATACACCAATTGTCGAATATTCTAAAAGTCAAACTTGTTCCTTTGTCTTCGTTGGGTCTCAGCAAATCTTTCAGCGTTTCGCTGTCTTTGTTCATCTTCGGTCAAGGGTAAGTGTCCCCCCATCAATCTACTTTTCTGGGTTGCAGCTTTTATTTTGATTATTGATTCTGAGACTGTGCCACACTAGGTGTGTATTCACTGATTTCATGAATGAAACTCTGTGCATCTGCTGCAGTTTGGTCTTCAGATAACAATTCCTACAAAAAGCATGCTGGGTTTGCTGTTGTCCTCTGAATTGATGAGCTCTAACAAGGAATTTCACTCTGTGCTGTCTGCCTTTGCAGGCATTGCAATGTGCAAAATTGTAAGCTTGCTTGGTTAATCTGAGTATAGATTCTTTGCCATTGCTCATATAGGAGCAGAAGTAAATGTATTTGTTACAGTGTGGAAAATTAATTTTTGAGTCAAAACTGTGGCACTACACTTTCCCCAGTATGTACATCTTAAGTTATGATGTGTGTACATTTATTTCTTCTTGCCTTGGATGCTGACTTATCATATCTATATTACTGTAACTTAGTTGAACTTGAAAAGAAAGGAAACTGTGAAAATTGAGAACTGCAAAGACCGAAACAGCCAAAGCAGGGGTCCATATATATTTATTCTACTTTAGGATGAGTCATGCATGTTTAAACTCCGGGAAGAAAGATCTGTTGGCTCTTTTCAGTGGACTGTATCTCTAACCCTGAGATATTTTGAGATGCATGTTTTCAATTTTAGTTGTAATGGTTGTTGGTGGCATCTTGTGAATCAATAATCAGTTATGTTCTTTTCGCCTCCTATTTTTGCAATGTTAGTTTGGTAATTTTTTTTTTTTAATTTAAGTATCAGTTTCTAAGAATGAAAAATGCACGTTCCTTCAGCATTTTTGATGCCTTTTAAAGGAGGTTGAATTCTGTCTTTTGAAGGTTTACGAAATAACAGGTGTAGTCAGCCCTTTGTTCTTTAAGGGATATGACACACTTAAAGATGCGGAGAAAATTGAATGGAACAACAGGTGATGTTCTTTTTTCTGGTTGTTTTATATTTCATGCTAGCATCATTTTTTTTTTTTTTTTTGGTTGTTTCAGTGATTTTACCTACTTAAATACTAATGGATTTTGTTGTTCAGGGGTTTCTCTACATTTCATGCATTTGTTGTGGCAGTTGCTTCTCTCTATCTCTTCTTTTGGTCAAATCTTTTTGATGAGGATTCTCATATGGAGTTAATTGTCAATAGAAGGTCTAATTTATCAGACACCACGTTGGGGGTATGTCATTGCAGAAAGCTGAATTTTGAAATTACTGTTTTACTCAATAGAAAATGATATTTTTCTTTTTCTATTTATTATTATTTTTGAATGACAGTTAGTTACAAGATTGAGTTTTGCTTTAGCAACTTGAAATATGGTGAGCGCATTCACAACATTACAGGAGTCAAAGATTAATAGAATTATGAAAAAACTTTGTTGAATTCCCTCAAATATTGATGAATTTTCATAACAGCAACGTCTCTCTCTCTCTCTCTCCGTGTTGTTTCACTGTGGGAAAGCACTGGTGCACTCTTGCCTTTGCAATGTCTGCAGTGAGGAGAAATAAATTATTTAAGTGGTGCTTTGAAGCTTACGGCATTTTGCAACACATTTTGACGTATTTTTGCCTGAAACAAGTGAAAGGTGCTCACTATATGTGTACTGTTCCTGTTCTTCTTAAATTTTCTTCTTTCTTCCTTCCTCCTCCCTCTTCCTATTCTCTTTTCTTCCTACTTTTCAAATTCTCTCCGTATCATTCTTCTTATTTCCACGAGTTAACTACAGATTGAGGAAGATTGAGAAGGGATGTTGAGGGGTATTTGTGGGAGCTAGGTGCTTTCCCTTTATGTAATAGTATATATAAGATCATTGTCCAATCTATTTGATTAGGATTATTTGGGAAAAAAAAATTATGGTATTCTTAAAACTCAACTTAGTCTTTCCCCAACTAAGTAGGGTTGGCTAAGTGGATCTTTTTTTTTTATTTTTAAATTTCATTTAGTTAAGGCCATTTTCTCTATTAAACCACATTTAGTCATGTCTTTCTTAAGTTGGTATTCTATATTGGTGGGAAAATATGGAAGGAACATTGAGATAATATAGGCATCTAGAAAGGTTAGTTATGTTTTTAGAATTGTGGTAAAGCAAAGCCATTAGTGGTCCAAACAGGATTGAGAAAGAAGAAAAGAGAGTGTTCTCATTAGCAAATCATGCCAAACCTTGGAAAGCTATGGAAGGGTTCTAATCATCCTTTTGCTCTTGTAAATTACCATGTTTGCTAATACAAATTTCTTGTAAAATTGTTAAAGGTATCGAACTAACAATTGAAAAAAAAGGTATCTAAATTTCAAGTTGTTTTAACTTTTATACTGTAGCATGATTTTCCTAAATTTTCAAGGGTAAATTTAATTGTTTGAATTTCCTTGTACAAGTGCGTAGGTTTTTTTTTAGTTATGTTAATAAATTGCAATTTGTTAACAAGATAAGGGACTTGAAAAGTCTTGAAATGAAGCTATGGTTGAATACTAAAAGCTGACAGTATGATGATAATTGTATGATGGAATGGTATGGGGCATTAGTTTCTTTATTTTATTTATTGATTTATTTATTTATTTTTAATGGTTAGGGGCATCAGTTTCATGAACAATAGACTATACGAAGAATGGTAGGATCGGAGTAAAATCGCCACACCATTTCTTTTACACACACTAGCATTTCTTTAATTCTCTCTCTTAATACTGCATAAAGGAAATTTATTGACATTCTTTGCAAATGGGTAGTAAGCTTTCAGTTGGCAACTTGGCAGTAACATATGCTCTTTTGCTGGCGGTTATAGCTTTATGAAGACGTGCAGCAAACAACCGTGACAGGCTTGCTCTTGAAGAACCTAATGTCTTTGGGTGTAATGTGTAAATGGATTTATCATGAGAGACTAACTCAACATGGGCAGACATTGGAGCAAACTGGGTCAACAACTTTAGGAGGAAAGGTTTAAGGATGTTTGTAGAGAAATGGGGGATCCAAATACTTGTTAATAGATGATAGTTATCTTTTTGTACATTGAGGGTATGCCCCATAGACACTTGTAATATTCTGCCTTTAATCCAAATTATTTTACTTACTAAAAAAAAAAAAATGTTTGTAGGGAAAAATAAGGTGCACGTGCCTACAAGACTTTCATATAGTACCCCCCCGATTGTAGGTGGACTTCCTAATTTTCTTATGTGGTTGTGTGCAGTTCTCAAAAAAATCTTGGACCTTATAAGACCTCATCTATGCATGTTGGAATTCATTCAAATGAGGGCAAGGAGAACCATTCCTGTTAAAGCATCCAACTCAAAATCGATTGATAAGGAGTGGAGAAGTTCATTAAGATCTTATATTGGTTTGGGAGGTTTGATTTTATCGTTGTGGAATAAATCTTAATATGCGCCGCATGTGAACTTGCTCTTATGTCATGGACTGAGTATGGAAAGTGCACAAACAAGAGAGAGGGAGAAGTGAAAGAGGGAGTGTCCTCACAAACATACATCTGACACCACATTAAAGCATCAAACTCAAAACTAACTGGCAAAGAGTGGAGAGGCCCATTAGGTTGTTATATTAATTTGGGAAGCTTGATTTTATCAATATGTGATAAATCCCTACAAATCCAAAAATTGACCTGAATGATTGTGAAATAAACAAAGTTAATATATTTGTTTAATATATGAGAAGGGATCACAAATTAGGCATCACCAACAACAGCAAGTGAACTATATCTAACTGCACTTCTCTATGGTTCATGCTCTCTCTCTATCTCTCTCATGGATTTTTGCTAATTATTTCTATCAATTTTCGTAGGCAGTCATCGTGGTGAATTTTTCTTGATAGGGATTAATAATTTTCTAACCTAATTTTGGTATTTAGCAGGGGTTGACCAGCTTTCTTGTCACACAGCTGACAACAAACATTCACAACAATGTTTTTGGGCCCTTATTGTGTATGAATAATTATTTAATCGAAGGAATTGAACATTTTCTATGGACATTCCTTTTGGACTTGGCTAGATGATAATTATGTTTCATTTTGGATTGAGAATGCTGTCAGTTACTACAATAATATCTTTTTGTGATGTTTCTGCTTATCAAATTTTCTTTGCTTTTTTCTTCTCTGTTTTTTATATTTTTGCAGATATCCATAGGTTATTTTTTATCAGACTTGGCGATGATTTTGTGGAATTTTCCAGCCTTAGGTGGTATGGAGTATGTAAGTATTGATATTTATTGTCATTGAAATAATAATGTTTTAATTGATTTTGAGAGTTCATCTTTTACTTGAATACTGTAAACGGCACATCCCGGGTGATTTTTAGTGTTGGGGGTTTGTTGTCTTTAGTTTTGGAATATAGCTTGAATTGGTGGATATATGGATGACTATCTTGTTTCTAAACTCTGTTCATTTCATTATTTGTGTTAGGTCTTACACCATGGACTATCTATGTTCTCAATTCTACTCTCCCTTATAAGTGGTCAAGCACAGATTTACATTCTAATGGTTCTCTTTACTGAGAGCACCACTCCCCTTGTTAATTTGAGATGGTAAAATTCCATGCAGAAAATCCTTATTTTCATGATCTTCATGCCTTGCCTTGGCTCATCACTGTGGATGTGTATGCAGGTACTTGGATGTTGCTGGTCGAAAGAATTCTAAACTCTATATCTACAATGGTGTTGCATTATTCCTTGGGTGGCTGGTAATGTCTGTTAAACCTCAAATCTTGGTTGTTTTTGGATTTTTGCTAAATGGTATGAGGCAATTGATGTGCATGCTTAGTGGATCGAATTATGATCCGGATTTGGCAAAGTAGTTGATTTTATGTTATCCATATCCAAAAAATTGTACTCAATTGCTCTAAAAGTTTATCATCTATTAAGGATACCAGACAAATGTGTATAGTTTTGGATTGCCAAAATGTTTCCTCCCTTCCTTTTCTTTTTTCTATTATTTTTTTACAAGAACAGTGGTTTTTATTTATTTGTTTATTTTTTTTTTTCTGGTTGTTGTGAGCTCTAAAGCCATCGTGGTTCCGATATTATTGCAACACCAATTGTTGCGAGATAGGGAAGTATTTTTTTCAGTACACCACATTGGAACTTGGTAGATGGGATCATATCAATCAAACAGAAAGTGATAAGCTTGTTATGACAGTATTAGTCACGTCTGTGAAGGATTAAATTGGTAGTACAGACAAAAAGGCAAATATATTAATATGCACTAGTTCCACTGAAAGTTTATAACTTTTGTGGTTAATTTAAAGATTTTCAGAAATATTTTTGTTAATTATGAAGGAGTTTAATAGGTGTATGGAATTAAAAATATTTGGAAATAAGGTAAGAAGAAAGAGTATACATGCTAGAGAATGTACCAATCAACAAGAAATTGAATTCCTTGCTATTTTCTTTTGCTTATATGCAATTAGATTAGTTTGTAACTTGAAAAACTTTTTAATGTTTCAGGTTGCAAGGATTCTTCTGTTCATCTTCTTCTTTTACCATATGCTTACCCATTTTGATCAGGTAAAGTTGATGGTAGCTGGATAAATTGAATGAAGAGTAGGCTATATATAATATTAAGTTCTCTTTAATTCTAAAGTTTCACCATATCTCTAAGATATTAAAACCCCACAAACATCTTTTTTTTTTTTTTTAAAAAAACATGGGGAGATTACTTTTACTTCATCTGTGCTTGATTGGTGTGGATAAATTAAGATTCAGAATCTTACAGTCTCTAAATAGAAGACATTATGAGTATGGATTTTTGTGTTTCTAACCACTTGCTTTAGGGAAATCATTATGAGCTTTGCTCATTTATACGGACAGGAAAGAGTGACCGAACCTTCTCTTTCAAGTTATCTTACTTTGACCTTGGATTGTAAGATGAACCAAACAACTCGAAGATTGCTTGAGTTTGATTTGGTCATAGGTTTGCTAGAGCTCGACTTTAGATATGAGCTGATTGAACTTGAATTATAATTTTAACTTAGTTATATTATTGAACCCAGTCAGAGTTCAACTTGATAAATAGAACGTAAAATTATATCAATTTGATTACAGGTTTGCTTGAGATCAACCTGAAAGAAATGAATTGAATTTGATCCAAATTTTTTAAGATCATTAAGGCTGTGTTTGATTTGCTAAAAAATGTTGAAAATATCTGAAAACTTCTGAAAATTTTTTAAAATTATTCATTTTTTATCTTACTTCATGAATTATTAACGCACAATTTATCTCACTTTATCTTAGTTTATGTCATTTTTTATCACTCTCAACAAACTCTTAGGTTTAACAAGCAATATCTTACTAAACTTGGTTTGGTTCATTTACAACCTACCTAGTCTTCTCGGGTTATTCCTTCTTAGGGTTCAAAGTGACAACTCAAGAGAGCTGGCAGATTTGGTTGTGTTTGGATTTGGACTAAGGTAGGAAGACAAATAATGTGAAATCACATTAATTTTTTTTTTCAACAAAAAAAAAAAAAAAAAAAAAAAGATCATTTTTCATCTGGATTGACAGTAATTCTGAAAGGCAAGTGGACAATGGAACACCAATGAATCTTTCAACAAAATTGGTGGCAAACATCAGCAAAGTTGGTACAACACTGATCTAGCAAACATCAGCAACTTAGCTGTGTTCCCACAAACTTGTCAATATAAAAACTATCTGGTGCAGAATCAAGTAGCCAGAATAAGCAATTAGCCTGTTGAAGTTGGAACCGCATCTACTCATATCTAGCAGAAGTCTTTGCACGGATCATTACAACCAAAAGTGGAAATTAGGTTCATATAATACATAAGCCATACAACAGTATTTGTCCAAATTTCAGAAACCCTTAGGTGACTTCACATGTGCAAGCAAAGCTCACGTCCACAAGACTAAATTTTAAATAAGTACAGCTTAACTTCGCAATGCTAAAATTTCTCATTTTATTTATTTAATTTTATTTTTCTGAAACAAATTTTGAATTCCAGGTCTTGGATTCATCATCAAACGGAAGAGCTGAAGACAGAGCATCAGCTTTAAGGAGTGAACCGTTGTGTTAATCTCAATCTTGATTTTATATTTTCCCAAAAAAATAAAAGAAATAAGAGGACTTCTTCCTAGGTTGATATTTGACAATGAAATCAACCAAAGTCTCTTTCCATGATATATCAAATACCATCCAGTCTAACCTTCCTTGCAAGGACAAATCAAGAGATCTAACAAAATTTAGAAAGGCATCTTTTGCCACAAGTTGTAACAATATCCGTAGGAACACCAAGGAAACAACAAATAAATAAATATTAACATTCAATCAAGAAACCAGAAACTTGGTACTAGTGTAAATGATTTCACATTTTTGCTTCTTTGATATGATAAATAGAAGTTTAAGGTAGCTATGAGAACAGAGAAACAAACCATTCTCCAAACCAGATCTTCCGGACCCAAAGGTTGAGCTGGATGAGAATATAAGAAATGCCTTGAGTACTGGGGGGAAAATGAAAATAAACAAATCACGTTAGTCCTCCAGTTGTGAAACTAAAAATAATCCAGAAATCTTTCCCCCACCCCAAGGGGCATCCCCAAGAAAAGGTAGAGAAAAGAGGAAGGAACAAACAAAAACAAAAATATTCATATAAACTAGGGAACAAATTGAGGACCAGAAGTCAATGCGCCGTCCAAAAATAATTATAATGAAAAAAAAACCCAACTGTATAGCAATTCTATGAAATCAATAATAGCATGGAACTGTGAAGTTTCTAGATGAACATTGCCCGTCAATGAATCTGACACACAGCAAATGCAATATAGTAAACATTATTTCATCTCTAAAGCAACAAACCTTAGTTAAATGCATTCGCATTTCTCTGATTTGAACAGGACTAACACTTCTGAGAAATGTTAAAAGCCAACCCGGCTGCACAGCATCACTGGAGGAAACAAACAGCGCTATCTGCATTAACAAGTAAACCAAAACCAATTAAAAATAGAGATAATATCACAAAGTTGAATGAAATATTAATGGCCCTGGCCATTACACCTAATTGATGCACAACCTAAAAATTAAAATAGAACATAACATGTACTCATACTTGAGGCACCAAAGCAGAATCTGCCAACAGAGGGATGACCCAATTCATGTATTTTTTTTTTTTTAAATACAACCCAACACGTATTTATTTTACTACAATTATAAGTGAATTTTCTTTACATTTGCAAACAATGTCAAACTTGACCATCACCCTTTTCTTGATATATCTCATCGTCCAATCATCATGTTTCGGCAGTGATACCAAAAGATGCATCAAATGAAGAAACTAACCACAAAATACTTAATAGGACATACTTACTTTCCGATAATCAAGTATTCCTTCGAAAGGAAGCTCCAGTTCATCACTAATTACAACAGGGATGCAACCACTGACAATAGCATCAAACAATCTAGCAGATGATGGAGTATCACCAGCTGGACTTAGGCAAAAGATGGACCTGATCACCAAAGCAGTAACGCAGAAACTTCAATAAAGGGCAGCAGCAAACCTAGTCTCAGACAAAATTCAGTATGCAATTAAAAAATTTACTTGCGCATGCCATTCTGAGATGCTAATTTCCCTGCCTCTCCAGCTGTTCCCTCCTCTATTACTACACCCTCAACACCACTGAGTTCCTCCACAAGTTTAGCACGTATTTTTCCTCCCTGAAAGTAAAACAATAAAAATTGAGAACCTAGAGAATAGATGACACAAAGAATAAGCACAAGCTGATATAAAAATCCCATACTTCCGAAAACCAAAATTAAGAGACCCAATTTCAGGCAATGTGCCCGATTGCAACCATCACCCTTGATATATGTTATAAGGTACAATTTATCTTCTCACACGATTCCATTGAATAAGCGCCACATGTTTAACCAGAAAAGCCAGAAAAAAAGAAAAGTTTCCTTCTATTTTTCCTTCCAATGTACTTTACCATATTTTTCACAACATAGACCAAGGACTCAGTTATCATTTCACTAGAAGTCACGGCAAACATCAAACATTCTAACACCGTCACATCACTGATCATTAATGCCCTAATTAAATAAAGTTTCAAAGTTAAAACACGTGTGTGAGTCAAAATCAACATAGGGAATTCACTTGTTAGTCTAGACCAAAATTCTTACTGCATTTCTTTTAAGCCTTCCCCTGAAAAATAGCAGTGTGCTTCTCTTTGCTTCACTCTCTGATAAGCATTTGAGATCGCACAACTCAAGGTTGGGGACATAAGGAAGTATCAAATCCTTCTCCAGTGAAACTTGCCCAGGCTTGTACCTGAAATTTTGTGAACTCTAGTTAGTCATCAGCAGCCGCAACAAATATTGGGTTTATATAGATCCATTTGCAATTTCAGTGAGATAACAACCAGTTCCCTGTGGAGTCCATATCTGGTAGAAGCCAAATCGCATTCTTCATGTATTTGCGAACAGTCTTGAACGACCAGGGATGATGAACTGGAAGAATATGGTCCCTTCCTTCAGACCGCTTCCATGCAGGCTGATCTGTCACCCACTTCAAAGCCTCCTATATGGCAATTAAAATTATATCGTATTAAACAAGTAAGAAAATTTTAAATTCACTTTGCATCACGGTCAAATTATACAAAAAAACTAAAGGTTTCTAGAAAAGCAGGTCGTTAAATCAATCCCCATGTCTCAGCATAAAAATGGCTACTAGAAAGAAAAAAATTGTGAATTTTTCTTTTCCAGCCTTAAGGAGCAAATGCAGCCAAACATGTGAAAAGGAGACCAACCAAATTAAAATATATGTATCTGTGCTCACCCACCAAAGTTGAGGCTATGAACGCGATTAAAAATATCTTGCAAAAGTTCTATGCACATTAGCCTCATAAACTCAACTTTGTTGTCACTCCTATGCTCATAGACAAGAAGTGTCAAGAATATACAACTTTAAACTAATCCTCAGAGATTCACTCACACCCTATAAAGCGCCTTGCATTGATGCTTCTCCAACAAGAAGAAGCTAATGGTTGTGAAAAATGGAATATAGAACAGGTCTGCCTCCTCCTGCCGATGAACTCTCACAACCTTTTTTAGAAGCCTTTCAGATTCCGGAGCAATCAAGTCCGACCACAGCCAGTAATCAACAGAATGCTGCATAACAAGAAGTGTTAATCAAAGGGATGCGTAGGATGGAAAAGGTATGACAATAGCCACTTAAATATTGGCAGGCAACCTAATAGCTAAACAGATTAATCAGGCCGCATTTGGCTATGTTATCCATAATAATTTCAGCACAAGGAACAAAAATATAAGGTTAGTTGGAAGGCCACGTTACATGCATTTAGAAATCAGGCCTCCAATAATGATTTCTCAGTTTAATAGAAGTCTTTGCAAAACATCTCATGCAAGTGCCTCCCACAACATAAGTACTCACTATTTGCAAATCACTAGCTCAATTTATTCCATACTTTACAAGGTTCATCATTCACCACGAAAATTCTTACGACCCAGCAAAAATTCTTTCAAAAGATAAGCAGAAAAAGTACCAGAATCCAGAAGATTTAAATCAGTAACATTACAAATTTAGAAAACCAATAAGGAAATGCAAATCCCTCGTGTACAGCACAAAATGATAGAAATCTCATATATACTCTTCATGGAATATAGAGTCATTTTCACTGCATGTGCAATCAAACAATCAACATACATGGTTTTAATATTTACTCATCCAGTTTAAAGAAAAAAATAAGTAAAGATAATAGGAATACCTGCTCGATCAAACGGTGCACGGGACTTCCATTAGATGTGAGATTGGAGGTCTCTTTGTATGTATTCTGAAACAACCAAAGTAGATCATACGTGAATTTCGACGGCATTTCGTAAACGTACACCCTAAGAGCCGATGGCGCCAACGGCGAAAAAGAGGGATATAATGAATCCCCATAAAGCCTTTCAGTCTCTGTCTTCCATATCATATGATCCAACTTCTTCACCGCCTCCTCACTCACAAAAGAAATGGTATCATCCGCACGAGATCCTTGAAGCTTGGAGGTAGTGGTGAGGAATTTCTCGAGCGAGGCGACGAAAGAGTACTCAACTCTGGGGTCGACAATAGGGTTAGGGTTAGGGTTGGGATTTTTATAGGAGTGGATTGGGATGGAATGGGAAGAAGGAGAAAAGACGTAAAAGAGGAGAGAAAGCGCTAAGAGAGATAAAACGAAGAAGAGGATCGGAGATCTGGTGCGGGAATTGCCGGCGGAGTAATGTTTTCCGGCCATTTGGACGCGGATAACTAAATTGGGACTTCGTCTATGAATCTGTGTCTGAGATTTTCAGCTGAAAAGCGTCAAATTCTGATATCTGCAGGATCCAAACACTTTCGATAGAAAATTCATAGAGATTTTGAATTCAGAGAAGGTGTGAGAGAGAGGAGTGTAGGAGGAACTGACGAACACATAGAGTATCTCGATGGGGAGCGTCACTTCCCTCACCTCTGGTTAATGTCTATCGTCTGTGAGCAGCCAGAAGGGCAATGAGACCGAAACGAGGAGGCGGAGAGTATTGAAAGAAAGTCTTTGGGAGGAGGTAAATAAGGGATGAGTATTCAAATTTTGTTTTGATTTTAAAAATTAAAATTTTAGGGGTGTTTGGTGTGATAAAAAATGAGATAAAATAAAATAAATTGTGAGTTCGTAATGCGAGTAGTGAGATAAATTTTAAAAATATTTAAAATTTTTAAAATTTTTCAAAATTTTTTCTCATACCAAACAACCTCTTAGAATTTGAATGTTTAATCCATGTGAGATTTTATTTAAGGTTATAATATATTTGGATGAATTTTTATAGAAGGTTAAACATTGAAAATGTAATTTTAATTTTAAAGAGATATTTAAAAGATCATAATTTATAAAAAGTTACCAATTTTTATTATTTTAACTTATTTTTATTTTTCATATGTTTATTTTAAAACAGTGAAATTTATAAATT
>JAVXUM010000011.1:3714986-3727193 GCA_035590655.1 Pouteria glomerata | reverse complement strand
AAAGGCAGCATGGGAGGCCTTACTTTCTCTTTCTCCTAGAGTCTCATGGAGCCATATACTTTGGTTTAAATCATATTCCTCGACATTCTTTTATATAATGGCTTGCTATACGTGGCCGTTTGAATATTCAAGATAGACTTCTTAATTTTAGATTGCTACAACACATGCATTGTCATTTTTGTGAGGCTAATGTGGAAGATCATAATTATTTATTCTTTGATTGCCCATTTTTCCATCGAGTTTGGAAGGGTGTACTAGATAAATGTGCTATTCAAGCTCCCTCTTCATCTTGGGCTGATACTTGACTATGGGTTTGTTCTACATTTAGAGGTTTTTCCCTTTTTTCTTACATTGGCAGTCTCTTGTTTGCTGCTATTGTCTACGTCTTGTGGAGAGAAAGGAATAGTTGGTTTCATGGTAAACCTCCTAAGAATGAGATTGCATTGATCACTTTGTTAAAGGATTTGATTCGGATGCGATTTATGAATTGTACGGGATTCCCAAAGACCTCTACTAATCAATTTTTGGTTAGCAGTTGGCGGCTTCTTATATTCCTTATTGGTGGTTAGGTAATGAATATTTTCATTCTATTGGTGTTTTATTAAATAGTAAATTAGTTTTCTTATAGTTACTAGTGCCTATTGTTCATCTATAGAGCATTGATATTTTAATTTTCAGGGTATCTCTCTGAATATTTTTAATATATAGTTTATTAATATAATTTTTTTCACCTTTAAAAAAAAAAAAAAAAGTTAATAAGCCAAACGCCACTTTAGTTTGCAATTTCAAAATGTGGGTATATAGGATATCGTGGAGGTTATAATAATCGTCGTATTTTTCACAAAATATGTGCTCTCTGCTCTTCTCAAATAGTTTTCTATTTGTTGTGGACCTCATAAAAGTTATCTACAATGCTGATTGGATTCGATTCACTAGGGCTTTGGATCTACTCGCCTATGGTAAACCTTGGGAGTTGGGAGGGAAGGTGAAAGAGAGTAAAAAATCATGATTTTTAGGTACTGTTTGGGTCACTAATTTTTATTAAAAAACGTAATTTATATAATGATATGTATTATTTTGATACAATTAAAAAATTAGATAAAAGTTAAAAAAATTAAAAAAATTTTGGTAAAAGTTAAATGTGTTTAGTGGAAAATTTTGAAAAATTTAATAAAAATTAATTATTATTTTTTTTTTTGGGGGTAAAAATTGGTGAGCCAATCACGAATTTGATTCCAATATAATTCAAACTTAAATATACCGTGGAACTTTTTAACAAATGTACTTAAAAAAAGAAAAAAAAAAAACTTAAATTTATTATGCATCCAAGGCTAATCCTTACCTGGAAATGGCGGCTGCTGTGCTCGTGGGAGGAGCTTATTTCATTAAACTATCCACCTCCTCGTAATTTCTGTAATACATACGTAAAAACTTAAAGTCAAAACGTAAAATTAATTAATAAAATATAATTATTTTTTTGGGAAAATACAATGGTTAAAGTAATGAATTAAATAAAAAAATTAATTCAAGTAGAGTTTACAAAAATTATAATTTTCTCCTGGCTAAAATCCTACCGTCACAAATATGTTTGGATGGCAACAAAATTAAAATAAAAAAAAAATTAGTATAAAAATAATACATGACAAAATTTAATTAAAAAAATTTATAACTTCTTGTAAATTTTGGTAAGTTCAACTATCCCATAATAAAATCTTAAAAGTTAAAATCTTACCGTTATTGATAATGGGGATGTTTGAAAGGTCAAAAATATAATGTATTAGTCATCTTCTGACATTTAAAAAGCAAACTCAAATTTAGAGACAAGATTCGTTCAAAGATGATTGAATGACTCGTTTGAATGATTTTCATATATTATGTAAGAATTGTGAAGTGACAGGACCAGTTTGAATGTAATTGTAATTGAATAATCTGTTAGAATGATTTTCGTATCAGAATTTTAATAAAAATTAGCAAATACACAATACTCAAGAGTTCGCAAAAATTTGAATTTTTTTTTCTTTTTTTCTTTTTTAAGTATATGTGTCCTCTCACCCATGCGAAATGTTTAGTTAAGATATGCTAGATTCTACCAAGGATACAAATAGAACTTAATCATACATGTCCTTCGATTATATCTTCTCAATCGTCTACACTAATAATCCATCATTTTCTTTCAATGGACAATTTTAGTAAATATCAAGTTGATAATTTTTCTTATATCTCCTCCTCTAGGCACCTGAGTATCATATATGCCCCCAAAATAGAGAGCCTTGAATATAAGAAGCTAGTCAAAGACAGTTGCGGAGCCATTGTCCTTTTACCCAGGCTCATAATTAGAGATGAAATTAAGTCAGGTCAGCCTGTGACTCGTCCCGACTAACCTCGATTGTTGGCCAAATCCACTGCACTTGCAGTTTTATTCCACCCCTAACTCGTCCCTTGTATCTCAGGTCAGCGCTTGGGTCGACATGCCTCGGCCTGCTTGCCTGCCCCTCCCTTCGCAACTCCCCTCTCCTACTACCTCTGTCGGTGATCGTTTGGGGAGGGGAAAATTATTTTTTTTTTCCTTTTTGAGTCTTGATCGTTATACTTTCTTTTTAAGTCTTTTCTATCCATTGGCTGGCACTGGCAGTGTGTCGGCTAGGCTACCAATGGTCAAAAATATTATAAATAATTATAAAACCATTCCAAAAAAAATTACGAAACCCTCCAAGCTTTTATTATAAATACCCCAACCTATTTCATCTAATACTTCCAAAACTCAAATTTTCTCTCAAATTTTTATACTACCAAGTTGGCAACGCTCAAATATATTCTTCAAATATGCTCAAATGCATATAATTCTATCAAATTTGAAGTTAATATTTAAAGATCAAATGTTTCAGAGTTTTAAATTATTCCAAGTTAGTATTTAATTTTTTTTTTAATTTGCATACATACATTTTTTTAACTTGCTTACTTTAATTTTTGTATCAAATTATTTTTTCTAAATTGATTTTAGAGACTCCCATATTTTTTTATTTAGAGTGTAAGGACTTGATATATTTTTCCCCTCAAGAACAAATGAAACAATTTACATAACCAACACTAACACTTGCTAGCGTAAGTAGTGACATTGGCGCATTATCATCGTGCCATGGCTAATAGCGTGCTTCTTCAAAAGCGTGAGATTTTTTACTAGAATTTCATGCAATGATAGAACGTATAAGGCCAAATGCAATAATTGTGAGGATTTATTAGATAGCAAAACTATTTTTAGAACTAGTCACCTAAAAAGTCATTTAAATAGAAAGTACCGACACGATCTCTGCATTAATTCTGTAATTGATCAATTTTTTTCAAATGTTACACAAACTCAATTAGGTAATGAAGGAGGTAATTTAAATATTTTTTCTTATGACCCTATAAGAATACAAAATAATTTAGTTAGATTTATTGTTAAATATGAATAACCTTTCACAATTAGTGAAAATCAAAATTTTGAATAATTTACTCATAACAATTTTATACTACATATCGTGATTTTTTTAGGAAATAATTCAAAAAATAAAATTTTACGAGATTTTGAAATAAAAAAAGATGAATTAAAAACTTATTTTGATAATTTTGAAAAAAAAATGTTTACTTGACTTCAGATATGTGGACGTCTTACCAATATATTAAATATATTTACATAATTGCACATTACATTGATAGAAATTAAAAAATAAATAAACGCATCATTCCATTTAAATGATTTGAATAACCCAACACTAGATTAAGTGTTAGGGAACTTATTTTTAATAAACTTGCATCGTGAAAATTATGTAAAAAAATATTTTTTATAAAAAATATTTTCTATGACTTTAAATAATATTTCATGTAATGACATTTGTTTTAATTACTTATTTAATGGTTTATCTACGAAGGATCCATTTTTTCATAGACGTTGTTGTGCCCATATAGTTAATTTAATTGTAAAAGATGGATTGAATATTTGTAAATCATCTATTATTAAAATAAAACGAAATGTAACTTATACTATGAGTTCTCCAAAAAGAATTTATTTATTTGCTAGCTTATGTAGTCAAATTAGTTTCAAACTTAGGAAATTACATATGAAAATTAATATAAAATGGAATTTAACTTATGTTATGTTAAAAGTTGCTATTAAATATCAAAAAGTAATTGATTTACTTATTTTAAATAATCAAGCTATTGGTTTGATATTATTGAGCTCATTGATTAGGTAAATGTAATTTTTTATAATTTTTTTATATGTTTTTAATATTGCTACCAAATATTTTATGACATTTGTTATTCTACCTCTTTTAGTGTTGTTTATCAATTGGGAGTAATTGATAAAATTTTTAAAAAATATTTTATCCAAGAATTATACTGCTATGGTTGTTACAAAGAAGGAACAATTTAATAAATATTTTAACCTACTTCCTATATATTTTGGTATTGTCATTACTTTATACCGTAGATATAAAGAAGATCTTTTTTTTCAATTATTAGAGATGATATATGGGTTTGAAAGTGTTCAGGAATAATTAAATAATATTAAAAAGTAAATATAAGTTATAATAGGTCGGTCTGATACTAATCGTACAATTGTATGAATAACTACCGCCATAACGGTATTTTATCACTATCTTCCTTTGGAAGAGAATGAAATCTTGATGAAAAACTACTAATCGTACAATTGTACGAACAACTACCGCCACAATGGTATACTATCACCATCTCCCTTTGGAAGAGAATGAAATCTTGATAGACAAATTCATCAACAAGTGGTAGTTCAATTTCATTTGACCTATAACGTTATCTGGGTATACCTCTGATAAAAAATAAAGATGACTTTAATCTTTTAGATTGATAGAAATGACAACAATCCAAATTTTCAGTTTTTTCAACTTTAACTCGTGATATCCTCACATTTTTAGTTTTTACCGTAGCGTCTGAGCAAGCGTTTAGTACAAGTGAGTGTGTTATCTGTCAATTCAAGAGTCGACTTGTTTCTCTGACAATAGAGACCTTAATGTGTTTATAAAATTGGTATCTCACCGAAAACAGATAATAAAAAGATGCTAAAAAAGAGCAATTTACTCTTAATTTTGATACAATGTATTTAGATAAAAGAGAAGAACGCACTAGTGGATTTAGTGATAAATGATAATGATGTATAAATAGAGTAATATTTATAAATGATAGTCACTTTTATAAATGCTAATCTAGTTGAGATATATAAGATGTGAAATGATGCACCTATTTATTACTCTATCATTTATTTATTTATTTTTTATAATTATCATTTATAATTTTAAATTTAATGTTAATTATGTAATTATTTGTTATTTAATAAATTTAGTTTTTGTCAGTAATTATTTTAATGTGCTTGTTTGAATTTTATTTACTTTAAAAAAATAAAAAAAAATTAAAAACAGGCTAGGTCAACTAGGACGGATTGATGACCTTGACTTGACTTAGTCTAAAAAAGAAGAAAGGCGCATGCGAGTCTGGTTAGGCCCGGATTGATCCCAGGTCAAGGGATAGGTCAAGTTCGACCCGATCCATTTCTATCATTTTTCATAATAGACAGTGGTTGTTTGTTTGGAGTTGTATAAAATAAAAAGTTAATGTCTCAGACTTTGTGTAGTGAGTAAAAAATTTAAATTTTACAGTTTTGGGTTTATATAATAAGTAAAAAATTTAAATTTTATAATTTTAAACTTTATGTGAATAGAAATTTATAAAATTGTATATTATTATTTTTTTATTTTATTGACCCCCCAAACGTCACTAGTTTTTGCCCCGACAAAGGATGCTGTAAATTCTCTCTTTTACACCACCTAACGGTCCAAAGACCGGAGTCGCTCAAAAATCAGTTTCTTCAAACTTGATGGGGATTGAAGGAATATTAGATATATAAATTTAAACACAATACAATATATATATATATATATATCTGTTTTGTGAATGTATGTATGTATAGGTATAGTTATAGCAGAGGGGATGTGGAGATCATCGAGTATTTTTTTGAAGCGGATTGTGTCGTCGGCCGTTCGTTACAAGCCAAAGCCGCCGTTAGGGTTCGGGCCATGTTGGGAGGCCAAACGGGATTGTTTTTGGCCGTGTAAGACGGCGTCGTTATCGTCTGGGGCCGGCGGCGAGGGTAGTGATGTGGAGGGTGGAGTGAGAGGGGGGGACAGTATGTCGTTTGCGGAGGCGAAGAAGCTGATGAGATTGGTGAATGTGGAGGCTCTGAAGAGGAAGCTGGGGACGGAAGGGAAGGAGGTGATTGGCTATTCGGAGCTTCTAAAAGCTTGCGAGGATATGGGCATTGCTAGATCTCACGATGAGGCCGTGGCCTTCGCCCGAGTTCTCGATGAGGCCGGCGTTGTTCTTCTATTCAGAGATAAGGTCTATCTTCATCCTGATAAGGTACTTACAGAATCTCTCTTCAAATTCATATACATACGCGCGCGCATGTCTTAAACTATTTCTTCATTCACGGCGGAGGACTTGAATGAAGGAAAATATAGCTGTTGGAGTAGCAATTTGTTGATGAATTTTTTGTGTTTAGTGGTAAAAGGTTTGAGGAATACGTTATGCATTTCGCGCTTTTATTGTAATGTGACTTTTGTCTTTTGTGGGGTCTTCCCCTTTGAGTGTGAGTCTCTCCATCTCTCTCTCTCTCTCTCTTTTTTTTTTTCTTGTTGATCTCAATTGATGATAACTGGTTTAAAGTGCACAGTACATATTCCTTTTTGGACCCAAAAATTAAGTTTCAGATGGAGGAATAGAGAGAGGAAGGAAAAAATGAAGAAGCTATGTTCATATTGGTGAATTTTTTTGTCTAGAATTTGAATTAGGAATAAGACGCAGGATCTTATGATTTTTCTTTATTCTGTCAGCTTCATTAAATTTCCGTCTATACTTGGTATTGCATCCATTGCATTTGGCATTTTGTATGTGGAATTCTGATTTCAAGTTTTACAGCTTTGTTAGGATGTAGAAAAGGATTTGTTTTCTTGGTTTGAAGTTTATTTTTTGAATGAAATTGAGCAAGTAAATGATGTAAGAGTTGGCAGAGGGATTCACTCTGCAGGGTATGCAATTTCCTTGCAACTTACATCAGATTGATAAAGTCTGTATCCAGCCATTGGTACCTGGAAATTAACGGTTCTGTTCTATGAGCTGTGACGTCTTCCTCTTCCACTAAATCAGTTCTTTTTATTTTTCTAATCTTGCAGCTGTTCATTACCTAAGTTGAAGAACAAAGACTTACCAAAAGTTCATTCTGGTTGCTCCAATTTAAACCTTTCGGTTATTAGTCACTTTGTTGCAGGTAGTTTTATTCATTTTCGGGGTTTTTGGATGCTGGTACAGCAGTACTTCAATCGTTTCACTTATTTTTGTCTTATTTTGCCCTGGTATTGTATTCCTATTTTGTGTTATACCATGTGATACCTAAGTGGCAAACATGCAACAACGTTTCATGCCCATTCTGGTTTCTCCCTGTTTCTGTCAATGCCTCACCTAGTTGGTAACATACAATTATTACTTCTATCTTTTTTGAACCTTCAGCTCATTCTCTTGCTTATCTTCCTTTCCTCTCTTGACTGTTTTCTATTCTCTCAGTTTTTCTTTTTTTTGGGTATTAAGATACTATCTCAATTTTTTTCCCCTAAGGATAACATTGTCTAAACGAACCCGCAACATACCTTTGGAAATTCAATAATCAAATCTTGGAGGATCAATTTTTGCTCTTTCATTCCAGGTATGACCTCCTCAAAGTATTGATTGAAGAGGAATGAGAATAGGTCCCTTACCTTGCAACATTTTATTCATCTTGTCTATTATATGCTTCTGCATGCTCTGAGAATCCTATGTTCAACCTCCTTTTGGTGAATTTTCTAATATGTCATACTTTACGCGGACCCAAGTCTTTTGGTCAGTGGGGGCCAAAATTACTCGTAGCCGATTGATCGAAAGAAATAAATTATATCTTTATAATAAAATTATTTTTTAAGAATAATTATGGTAATTTGGCTAGAAAAATTTAAAATTATTTTAATTTAGAAAATGAAATTCCTACGTACATCTTCCCCATTCGGCACAAATTAAACATAAATTAACAAGCAAATGGTAACCCAATCATTAATTAACCAATAAAAATATTCAAATTCAATTAATCATAAAATACTTAAAGTAAAAATTGAGCTATACCAAAAAAAAAAAAAAAATTGAGATATACAAATTCCTTGAAATTAAATAACCCTTTATAATAATAATAATAATAATAATAATAATAATAATAATAATAATAAAGTAAATAAATAACTCGAAGTTTAAAATAAAACCCTATAACAATATTTCAATTTGAAATCCTAATTTATCAAACAATAACATATATTTCAATGGTTGCTAATCTTAAGTAATAAATAATTAAAGCAAAAGTGAGATGTAGAAAGATGAGGGATTTACATCAAAATTTGGGGTGTTGGGTCATTAGGTCATGATGAGGCCTTTTTCACATGGGAGTTACATTGTGGGTGTTTGGGGGATTGGGGCAGCCAAACCAGTGGGGGCAAATTATATAGAGGGATAATTTTTTCTATTCAAAAATTAAGAGGGGTATAAGAGAGATTTTGAGTTGAGTGGGGGCAGCTGCCCCCGTTGGGCCAGCCGTGGGTCCACAACTGCTAACAAACCAATTGGTAAAAGCATCTTACACTCAAATCTTTGTCTAATCATATTCGCATTTCACAAACAGCTCCTTCATCAAACTGATGAAAATGTGGCTAGATACCATGTTAAATGAAATGCTTTAATTTCATGTGAATGAAGTTTGTGTATTCCTAGGTGGTTTGTATGTGAAAAAGTCTTTGAATTTTTCCAAATGCTTTTGCTTTTCGAACATGAGTCAATGGTAGTTCATCGGCAATCTCTCTCTCTCTCTCTCTCTCTCTCTGCCTTTAATAATTCAAAACTTCTTTTGGTAAATTCATTCCTTTTAAAACTAAAACTGGAGAGAGGGTAAATTTTCTTTCATATGCCAACATCTTCAATTTAGCCATAGTTATATTGCATGTACCTTTTATTCAATTTAATTTTCTTTGATTTTCATTGTAAGCTTGTTTCTCTTCAAATTTCCTTGTAGATTTAGTAACGAAAGAGGTACCACTGGTGAATCAATTTAATGTGATGTTTTTCAGTGCATTACATCATGTTGATTACTTGGTTTTATCTTGAATGGTATGAACAACTTGGAGAAGATTGTGTTAGATTTGCTATTCTTGTTGGTATGTGGACACACTATAAGAGAAAAAAAATGTGGACACACTAGAAGTTAGTAGCCTAGCTGGCATGGTTTCAATCCCACAAGGGTTGATTTCTTGTGGGAAGTCCAGCGACGCTTTATTTTGCATAAAAGCATATGACCATCTCTTTTCATGGAGAGGCAACAAGAAGCTTGTTTCCCTTTGGTGCCTGGTTTCAATACCTCTTTGGCCGTTAAAATGATGCATTTGGTTTGTGGATGGCGTGGTTCTTCCTTTATTAGCCTTCTTGAATTCCATAGCTATGTTCCATAGCTATGTTGATCAGATATGTATTGGCTATTCCAACTGGGATTAATGTGCCTTTTCTTTTTTTGGTGGGTGCAATTAAATATGCCTCAGTCGGTGATTGGTTGTGAATTGCTATTTTAATGAGAGTTTGAAGAAAAAAAAAATTCTAGTCCAGTTATGTTTCTGTTTAGAAGACTTTCATAATTGAAATTATTACATAAATTATATTTTGCCGATCCATTTTTCTTTATGTATATTCAGGTGGTGGATCTGGTTAGGAGAGCAGTGCCCCTTGCTTTGACACCAGAGGACGACCCCAGGAGGGAGGAGCTGAAGAAGCTGCTGGAGAAGAAGGCAGAAATTGACATGCTGGCATACAAGCAGGTCCGGCGAATCCTCTGGGCGGGGCTAGTGATTGCCATCACACAGTTAGGGCTCTTCTTTCGTTTAACATTCTGGGAATTTTCCTGGGACGTTATGGAGCCAATTGCATTTTTCACCACAGCCACTGGCATAGTTATAGGTTATTTCTATTTTCTGCGTACTTCAAGAGACCCAACATACCAAGACCTCATGAAGAGGCTTTTGCTATCGAGACAGCGGAAGCTCATCAAGAAGCACAATTTCGATGTCAACAAGCTGATGGAGTTACAGAACCAATGCAAATACCCCCTAGATGCTCCTACTCCTGCCAAACAAGAAATGGGGGTGGAGCCTAAAGATAGCTCGCATTAGCAGTTAGAACAATTTTTTACAATTTGGTCGAAGTTTTATCTTGTATGGTCACCGCCCAGGCCCTTATATTTTACTCTGAGGCAGGGAATATATTATATTGATCTTCTTACTGGCCTCTCCTAACCTCGCATTTTTTTATTTTTGGGAAGCTCAGTCTCTTGTGCAGATGAGAAATGCTTACTGAGTTGATTTAGAGGGTTTGTTTGTACCAATATATTGGCTGTTACAATCGAATTTTGTACCTAGAAACTGTATTTTTTTTTTTTTTTTGGCTAATTTATCTCATAATTGTCAGTTGCGTAGCACAATAATGCATGCATCTAATGTTAGTTGTGGTAGAAAACAACTTTTTATTTTATTTTTTTTCCAACTACAACTATTTGTATTCTGTACAATATTGACGTAATAATTGCGTGAAATTTATCAATAATTATGACAAGCTATATTGAAGTGGATTAAAGTTAATAGTTAAATTTTTGAATCAATTAAGATATTGATTTATTATAAAAAGTTAAGGGCTTAAGTCCCAAAAAAAAAAAAAAAAAGTACAAGAAATGACATTGAAATTTTAAATAATGTTGGAAGATTTAAATAGAAAGAAATAAAAAAATTTAAAAATGATATTAAAATTTGAAGTAAAGTTAAAAAGAGAGAAAAAGTGATCATTTAACCTAACCTTTTTTTTTTTTTTTTAATTTACTTTTTATGTTTAATTTTTGTTGAAAAAGCAAATAATTTACTTAAAAGTCTTTGAAAGAACAAAAATATCGGTTTCCTCGGAAATAGTAATTTCGTAAGAGCGTGAACAAATTGTCATTGTATCATACCTTATTATTATTCAAGCATGTTGGATACAACATATATATATATATATAGCTTATGCAAGAAGCCTGCGGTATACATCTGCCTCTTCAGCCATCTCCTCGCGGTTTCTGTCCTTCCTTTCCGAGTCCAGCTTCTGCTTTAGCTCCTTCTCTTTCCCATTAATCTATGCCGCCAACGACAACCCCATGGGATAAGTCTTACTGAAACAATAATAATCCAACGCAGCAAAACTGACGGAATTATTGAATCATTAATTTGAACATACATACAGCGTCATAGATGTCGTCATTATTCTCGAAATCACCACTTTTTCTCGGAAGAACGTGGATATGAACGTGAGGGACACTCTGTCCTGCCTCTGGACCATCCTGGGCCACCAATTACACAAACATCGTCAATTATATATATATATATATTGAGTATCAGTCTTTGGAATTTGGGATAACATAAGGCGGGACTGCCATTATCCTCACCGTTTAGGGAGCGTATTGAGACGGTTACGAATAAAGAGATTTTAAAAAATCTTTTAACAGGAACTGAGGTGATAGCTTCCACCTTGCTTCGTATTCATCTACATACCTATTTGTATATTTCAATATTTAATGCATTTTTAATACATATATTAATATCTTAATGTATTTTGTTTTTGGTTGATGCAGGACGGAGATGGAAAGCCCGCATTCAAGCAAGAACGAGGATGTTGAACAGGTACGTACAAGGATGGGAAAAGAGATTCCCTCTCTGAACTCATCCCATTAACATCTTTATTTTTAATTGAGATTTTTATGCTCAGCTGCAATTACAATAGGCTGGGCCAGAAAGTATGAATATTTCAAGGGTAAATTTCACTAACCTCCCATGAGGTTTTTGACATCGACAGAAACCTCTTCTGAGATTTCTAAAATAATACTGACCTCCCTTACTTTACCAAACAATTATCACAAACCTCCTCTCTATCAACCTCCGTTAACTCATCGTTAGTTCAGGGGAGGTTTCTGACAAATTTCACAAACCTCAGGGGAGGTTAGTGAAATTTACCCAATAAATAAATAAATAATAATTTATTTATTATTTAATATATATTATTTAA
>JAVXUM010000011.1:3682598-3706023 GCA_035590655.1 Pouteria glomerata | reverse complement strand
GCACTCAAAAAATTAAAAAAAAATGATATATAAATATTTATTTGAAATCACTTTTTTAAATATTCAAGTTGTAAAAAAAAAGTTGTACAAAGATTTTAACAAATTAATTTTTCATTTTTACTCATAATAATGGCTTTCAGGATCCCTTTTTGAAGCTAATTTCAAATTCATGCCTATTCAAATGGAGCCTAAAACAAAAATTTATTTCCCACTCACCTTGAGATGCAGCAAGAGGCCAGCTCTAAGTTTTACTTCGTCGTGGCAAATGCAAAATTCATGCTCGATGAAGAGGAACATTTCAAGGAGCTCTTGTTCAAACGCCTTCGCCTCTACGGAGAGCGAGAAAAGGAGCGGGACTTCTGGCTTGTGATTGAACCCAAGTTCTTGGACAAATTTCCCAACGTCACCGGACGACTGAAGAGGCCTGCCGTGGCACTTGTTTCCACTAATGGTCCGTGGATCACGTAAGGACACCCCCTCTATGATTTGCTGCTATTCATTCTCTATTTTTTCTATGTTACTTCAATGTCTAAAAGTATACGGCTAAGGGTCTGGTTCAGGAAAAGTGGAACATTCTTTATTTTATTTTATTTTATTTTTTTCAAGAGATCTTTTTGGTTCTTTGGAAATTGTGGTTGTGTTTCATATTGCATGTACTCTTCTAAATGTAGACAAAGATATTTGACTATGAGTATGGTGTACATGTTTCAATATAGTTGAATATCTAACAAATATATTTAACAACTCGATTTTAGCATCTTTGAATGTGTATAAAAATTAATGGATTCGGCTCTTAAACATATATTTGTACTTGTGTCCGTGTAACATAAGATATGTTACAATAGATTGCCTTGTAACATATTTATTTTTTGGATATAATCTGGCATTCTCTCTTATTTGTTTGTTTGATGAATATATATTTTCATAAGTGATTTCTAACTATTTATCAAACTTAACGCTTGTTTGTTTAACTTTTATAGTCTAGTGTTCTCTCTTATTTTATGTTTTTCTCCACGTAAAATGTAGTTTGAATAAGGAATTCACATAACTCCCTTCGACACAAGAAAGAGAAAAGAAGAAGCAGGATGGATGGAAAACTAGTTCAAGGCAAAAAATGAAAATTGCAAAATATATGCAATAACACTACTTGATTAGGCACATTGGCCGGGCGCTCATGTTTGTTTTTACGACGCAATAGTAGTCTCTCTATTTGTACAAAGAAGACTGTCTATATCTAACTCTTTTTACATCTTATAATACAATAGCTTTGTGTACTGAGTTGCCCTTTTAATAATTTATGATCAATTCTTGGTCATTAGACATTAATTTCTTTAGTTGGTCACTTTTATTTGATACTTAGACCTGTTTTTACTAGCACAACTACTTGCCCTTGAGGATGGGCATGCCATTTTCAGCTTTTACATGTCATTTGATACTGTTTAATATGCTGTTATGATAATAGCAGATCAAAGAATGGGGATTAATTGTGTGGCTCGCTGAACAGGTTCATGAAGTTGAGACTGGACAGAGTTCTATCAGAAAGCTACGAAGCAGAGAGCCTGGGAGAAGCTTTGGCATCAAATCCCGTCAATCTGGAGTTTGAGAAACCAGACAAGTGGGTGGCTCCCTATCCCAAGTATGAGTTTGGCTCGTGGGAACCCTTCTTGCCACCACCATCTGAAAACCCAAAACTTTAATTTATTATTTTTTTTTTCCTCTCTCTTAGGAACGTGAATTAATTTGTGGCATGTGGTTTAAATTTGGAGTGAAGATCCATCAAAAAGGAAGTTAGTGGATTTTTACAAGTGAAGAAAACTAGAAGCACAAACCCGTGAATCATGATGTGTATAATTTACAGTGCACTTAGTATTAGACTTGTATTACATTTATGATCTTGAAAGCATGATTTGTAATAATATTTTAAATTTTTGGGTAGCAATAAAATATTTATTTATTTATTTATTTAAGTGTATATTATTATCCCTTATTTATAAAGCATGTGGTTTAAGTATTAGATATAAGATGTCAATATAGAAAGATTTAAATCGCAAAATTTTATAAATAAAAATAAATTCATATCTTTTAATGAAATAAGCATTTCATTATGTTAAAACTGTAACTTTTTTATTCATCTTGATCAATAAAGTAGGGATTTTGAGTTGAAAGTTAATGTGTATATATGATATATAAATTGAATGGATTATTATGAATTATGATTTGGTTTAGTAAATGTCATTTATTATAATTTACTAAAGCTTTGATAGGCTTAACAAGCCTTAATTTTGATTAATCACGGAGTGAGACTTGTATAAACGGTCAAAACCTCGATGACTTGAAAATTAATTTCATGAGTTATGAGAATATATACTTATAAGATGGAGTCCATTTTTCTCTGCTTACATATACTATTTATTATACTTGATAATTAAATCTATGGTTGTAATCTATTCAATAAATTGTTTATTGAATAATAATATTTATTTATAAATTATTTAC
The DNA here is from genome assembly GCA_035590655.1 of Pouteria glomerata. Taxonomy (NCBI): domain Eukaryota; kingdom Viridiplantae; phylum Streptophyta; class Magnoliopsida; order Ericales; family Sapotaceae; genus Pouteria; species Pouteria glomerata. Next base: position 3,703,527 of record JAVXUM010000011.1, on the reverse strand, counting down.
AAATATAAAAATTTTAAGAATAATTCAAGTTTGGATAAATAGTGAATTAATGTTAAATATGTAATTAAAGAGGTTTGACATATAATATTAGTCTAACTTAATTACGAGTGTGTAATGGATAATTAATTAAGTGAATATTATTGGTCTAAGGCCAAATTCATTCTATTAAAAAGTGTTTTAATTAAATAAATTTTAACATAAACAAATAGAGTGCAACCCAAGATTTTTACTAAAACAGATCGGGGTTAATTTAAAAGTTGATGGGATGTCATGAGATGACAAAGTTCAAATTTTTTAAATTAGAACTAAGAGTCCATGAACCTTTAGTTCTCAAGCTAATTCAATTTAGTCTTGATGGGCCCAAGTCCAGTTGGTTTAGGATTTATTTTTTTAATTTGAAAAAGAATTATAACGATATATACACAGATATAATGTATATTAGGATGGGTTGAAGTGGTTGAAAACTATTTTCTTTTTTTCTGATATCTTATTTTCTATATTTTATATATGTTATAATTTGTATCAAATAACATGTATTAGTATATGCGAGTGAATGAGAGATTCTCTCAGTGATTAAGAAATTTATTATGATACAATGAGATAATATCTTAAATACTTTGCATTTCTTTCTTTTTTATATATAATGAGATAAGCCAATAAGATCTGATATGTGAACGCACACATACTATCTAGAGAGAAAAAAATTAAGAATAATTTAAAAGGTTGAATTACTGGACAGAGACTTTCCGTTGCACATCTGTAAATTTTTAAACTTTGAAAATTCGGATTGAGGTATTTTTCTTATTTCCTGTGTCATAAAACCAACACTTAGGTCATCTGCATCACTTATTTTAAACACAGTTTCTTCTCTAAAATAGAGTGGGAGAGGAGTACACGTTAATTTTTCACTACTTTCTTAAAGAGGAGATTGACTCCGTGTTTGGGCTTTATGACGAGTTTAACAGCAGGGGAGTGGATGTAGTTCGGAGAGAGGTTGAAAGCGAAGTTGGATAAGAGGAGAGAAACCAACATCTTGAGCTCAACCATGGCAAGGTGCTGGCCGATGCAGAGTCGTGGTCCGAACCCAAAGGGAAAGTGATAGTTAGCGTGGGCAACCTCCTGCTGCTGCTTGAATGCGGCGGTGACCCCATTGGAGAACCTCTCTGGGTTGAATATGTGGGCATCTGGTCCCCATGTCTCTGGGCCAGTGTGCATTGCGACGACCATGGTCCAAATGTTAACACCCTTTGGCACCTCTAACCCCCCAATCTTCATGTCTTCTAATGCTGCCCTTGCCAGTACTAGCCCAGAAGGGTAAAGTCGTAGAGTTTCTTGAAACACCGTGGTCAGCTGCATTATTCGATATTCCATTCATGCAAAACAAATTATTTTTGAATTTTCTATATAGAGAGAGAGTTTGCTGAAATGACCGAAATAATAAAAATCTTACTTTCTTTTAATTAATTTCCATTGTTAAAACTAGCTTTTTCACGGTCTCAGATTTGGGATTCGTCTGAGTTGAACAAAAGGTCCAAGGACAAAGTGAGTTGGATTATAAAAATTTAGGCTAAATAAATGACTTATATATAAAATGGACTAAGATGCAAAAATTTAGGGTGAACTAAATTTATATAAAAAAAATTAAACTAATAAAAATAATTTTTGGACCATACTATCCGGACTACAGTTCAGAACAACCCAATGCTAGGCCCCCCTATGGTTTTTAGTATAGTGCAATTCTTTTTTTTTTTTTTTTTTTTTTTGACATAAAGGTAAATTACACTTGCATTTCATACTAAATGTCACTTTGGTGCGTTTACTTTCAATTGTAACAGTCAAATCTGCCACTTGTACTTATTGTCAAGTTTTACTTTCGTCTCTCTCTAAAGTTTATTAACAAAAAATAATACATATTAATCGCATATAATAGATAGATGCTATTTTCTATTGTATTTTTTTAACGATTATTAACAATGTGACAATGCAAATTGAACTTGATTGTAAATATAAGAAATTAATTGTTATAGTTGAATGTATAAGAACCAAAATGAGATTTGATATCAACTGTAAGAGTGCCAAGTGAGATTTGATATAAAGTGTAAGGGTGCAAATATAATTTATCCTAAATTGCACTTTGCATGACTTTGTCTTATAATTACAAAAATGCCATTATTTATTTATTTTTTTTTTTTCTTGACATTTGAAACACCCCCAGCCCTCCATAGAGTGCATAGCACTACCCCAACCCCAACAATCCGCCGGTAACGAACTCGCAATCTTCCAAATGAAGTGTTGGAAAGTGAGCCATTAGGCCAAGTGGCATTCTTCTATCATCTTTATGGTTACATTAGTATTCCCCCCCTCCCCATTTTTCTCTCTTTTTTTTTTTTTGTAATATTAGAGAACATTTAATTGATAAAAGTTTAGTAAAAAGTATAGTAAAAATACAATAATTTGATGTAAAAGTGATTGGCGAGGAAATTTAATTGGAAGAAATTAAAAAAGTTGATGATTTTTGATGAATTTTGATGAGTTTTGATTTGTTTTATATATGCCAAGTAAGCCGTAAATACATCTAAAATATTAAATTTTAATTCAAAAATCTCCTAACTAATGTCTCCGAGCTAAAATTATTTCCAATGTTAGTATTTGCGTGTACCCTCTTCTATTCGGTATTCTAGTATACCTTATTAGGAGTTCGCTAGATGCGCGCGGGTATGCCACCTTTGATATACACTTAAACGAGAATTCCAGTAAGGTCCGCAAGCAGCAGGATGGGTGCATGAGAGATCAAGCAGCTTATCTTCTAAACAAATTTAGTTCCTATTGCCAGACTAGGGTAATCTTATGTAACTCTCTATATATGTATCCAGCCTTAACGAAAAATATACTCATGGGAGAGACATATTATAAAGATCTAAAGAGAGTTTTTATTCTTGTGAGCTTAAGTGTTCTTTCTCTAGCTTTTGTTATTCATTCTTTCTTTAATTTCTATGGGAGGCAGAAAACCTGCTTGTTGGGTTTATCGAGTGATTCGAGCAAGATTGGTGAAAGAATTTAAGCGAGGGAGTCGTATAGAATTCGAGTATGCGAAAGAATTCGTGCGAGTAAGTCGTAGAGAATCTGAGTAGGATTTTGTATCCCGTTAATAGTAGGGATTCTATAATTGAGGTTTTTCTCTATATGATAAAGTTTCCTCTTTATTCTCTGGTGTTATTAATTTTTGCTTTGTATGATTGTGTGGTTTGGTGTTTTCAAGTAGTATCAAAGTAATTTGGTTTGGTTTGGATATTTTTTTTCAAGTGGTATCAGAGCAAGTCACTCTATGTTTTTTAGTGAGATCAAGTCCAAACCAATGAATACACTTCTTAAAACCTTAAGCGACATCAAGATATCAAATCATAAGAATGATGACTCTGATAAAGAATTTTAAGACATTCAAGAAGCCTATGAAGAACTCATCAAGGAATGCTGTAGGATAAAAAAACAAAGAAAAGCCCAGCATTAAAGGAATAGTATGTTGAGAAATGAGAAAGACACCTTGAAGATTGAGAACAAAAAGCTCACAGGTAAAATATCTATTTTAGAGTCTGATAAAAATTCTCTATCTCAAGGTATGGAAAAGATGAAAGTGAAGATTGAAGAGAAAGATAAAAAGCTTAAAGTGAAAGATAAAGAGCTTGAAGAGAAGAAGAAAAATATTAAAGAATTGGAGAAAACCAATAGAGAACAACAACCTAAAATCAAGGAACTAGAAGAGAAAATAAAGAATGATACAAAGATTTTGGAGAAAATGATTACCAGTTCAAACAAGATTGAAAAAATTTGGAACAAACAAAGGCCACATGGAGATAAATCAGGCGTAGGCTACATTGGAGAGAAAAGTATGATTGCTTCATCATCTTTTGTACCTCCAATTTCAAAGGTTCATCCAAAATTTACGGCAGCTCAAAAGAAAGAAGAAGTTGTTCCAAAGCTCATCTCAAAGCATGCAGCTTCACTAAAGAGGAGTGTTCCTAAAGTCAAACCACAATCATTTCCTCTTCCTCAGGTGAAAGGTAAACAATTTCTAAACTACAACCTTTTATACCTACTTGTCACTATTGCGGTATTAAAGGCCATATACGCCCAAATTGTCATAAATTCTACGGTCTTCTTTTGAATTATGTGAAAAAGTTTTTTAAAAGTCAAAACACAAGATATGAAAATTTTCAAAAATCAAAAATTTAAAATTTTTATGAAAGACGAGAGAAAAATAAAAATTTTGAAAAGATTATTTTTCCTAAAATTAGAGCTGTTTGGGTCAGAAAGAGTGACTTAAATGTCGTACACATCCCTAGGAATGTTGAAGGGGTGGGTCTTGAAAAATAAAAAAAAAATTTTTTTAAGCAAGGCTATGCTTCATTAATAAATTTTTTTCCTAGATATTTTTGAATTTTTGCATACATTTTTTTGTTTAAAAGAAAATTAGGTTCAAAAATTTAATTCGTCCTTTAAATCTTTTAACGACTTTCGCTTTAAATCTCTTGGGAAATCTTTAGGTATTTGTGCGGATCCGTAATTTTTTTTAAAAAAAATAGCAGTTCATTATTTATTTTGAAGATATTTTATAACTTCTATCTCCTCATATGTGCATCAGTCATTCAAACATATAAATTTAAATGAATTAAAAATTCATATTTTCATCTAAATTGACAAGAAGTGTTTTGATGAAATTCACCATAATTTTGATATGCTTTCTTTTACACTTGTCTAGCCATGTATGTATCTTTCTATCTTCTTATCTATAAATCATATATTATCGTTTGATGTTTTTAAAAAATTTTAAGGAACCTATATTTGGAAAAAAAAAAAAAAAAATATCTTGTCCTAGAAAGGGCTACTGGTGGGATTTGTGAGAAACCCTTTAATGACTCGTTGTTTGTTGAGAGAAAAGCTACCTACCCATAAGCGTGTGACAGCCACTAAGACATCAAAAGAGATTTAAGCCAAAAAAAAAAAAGGAAATAAGAAAATTTGCCTCTTAATTCATTTGGTGTATCAAATTTAATTCGTTGCTTCTATGATTTATTTGAGGGGGAGCCTATATGTATATTTTAGTCATAATTTCACATGCGCACAAGTATTGTTTCGATTTTATGGCTTAATTCATCTCATGACGCAAATTTAAAAATTTATTTGAAAATATGAATTTTAGTTCTTTAAATTTATGAGGATTGGTTGATAGATTTATATATTTGGAGATAGGTGAAGTAAAATTTCCTTGATCAAATTTGTAAACTTTCCTATCGAGTTTTTGTATTATTATAAATATATTCAAATGTTTTGTGTGCAAAAAAAGACCTTAAAAGAATTTCTCTAAAAGGTCTACTTCGAAAGCGTTAACTTTTTTTATTCATATTTTTATTCTGATATTTTTGTGTGCTTGTCAATTTATATAAAAATGGGGAGTAGAAAATTTTAAATTGATATTTTGTGGCCATGTGAACTTGAAACTTGAACTTGAAATTTAAATTTTAAAATTATTTTAAAATATTTGCCATATGATACCTTAATGAGTTTGTTGCAAGTGTGTGCAGAAATAATGGAGGCATAAACGCAAATTAATTTAAGTTTTGATTTGGAATTATCAAATGGGAGATTGTAAGGTTATTTTGTGGCAAATCTACATGCAATCTTAAGTTAAATATGAATCGAGGAAAAATTAAAATCTAATGAAAAGTTTCCTAATTGATAAAGAATTCAAATAAATTAAAGTTTTCAAAAATCAAAGAAGTTGAAAAGAATTATTATTATGATGATATTTATGTATTATTTTAGTTTTAAAAATAAATTATTTGATAATAATAGATTACATTTGCAATCAAATAATCTGTGGGCAAATTTAAAGGTAAACAAAGAATTTGGAAGTGTGGAATTAATCCTTGTAGTCGAAGCTTACAAGGCTTTGTTAATTTGGATGTCTCAATCAACGTTATGGAGTTAATAGGGTTTTGTTTTTTTTTTTCTTTTATCATACCAATAATGCTGTAGTTAATGAACTGGAATGCGTGCTTAGAGTTCAAAAAAAAATTTAAAAACTTTAACTTTTCTTAAATTTTTAAAATTTTTCATTAACTAAAAGATAGCAACTTTTGGTAAAAAAATAATAATTTTTTTTATGCTCCAAACATCACCTCAATTTTTGTTTCAATAGTAGTGGACTAATGGTAGAAGGGAAGAAATAACAATCGTAAAAGATAATCACACCTACCTCGCAGACCAAAAAAAAAAAAAAAAAATTTATGAATACCCTTTATAAAAACCTCGGGCATGTACATAAACACACCAAGCCTCACAAGCCTGAATATCTATAATTTACAGTGCGCTTAGGTCATCTGCAAGACTTTATTTGGACCCATTCAATTTTCTACTCTAAAATAGAGAGGGAGAGGAGTACATTTTTATTTTAAAAAATATCTACAATAGCTCCAGAAATATAAAGAGCCGTTATATCATCTTTTATTGTATTAAAAGAGTATTTGAAGTTATAAAAATTAATATAAAATTTTAAAAGTTATAGTTCTCATAATTTGTGTAATTTGTGTAGCAAATAAAATATTTAAATTTTTTAAATATTTATAAAATTTTGTAGTAAACCAAATGAACTCAAAATTATTTATAATTCACATGCCCAGTTGTCCAGCTTACACAAGTTACAACAATACTTAACACGAAATTCCTTCTTCTGCTTCTTCTTCTTATTCTCCTTTCTTCTTCTTCTTCTTATTATAACATAGATGAGCTAAGAAGAAGTGTTACCCGAGACACCGTTTTCCACTAATTATGCCAATACTCTTGGCTTTAATTTTTCACGAGTTTCTTGACCAGGAGATTGACTCCGTGTTCGGCCTGTATAACGAGTCTAACGGTAGGGGAGTGGACATACTTGGGGGAGAGGGTGAAAGTGAAGTTGGACAAGAGGAGAGAAAACAACATCTTGAGCTCAACCATGGCAAAGTGCTGGCCGACGCAGAGTCGTGGTCCGAACCCAAAGGGAAAGTAAAAAGCCTGTGCAACATCTTGCTGCTGCTGCTTGAATGCGGCAGTGACCCCATTTGAGAACCTCTCTGGGTTGAATATATGGGCATCTGGTCCCCATATCTCTGGGTCAGTGTGCATTGCGACGACCATGGTCCAAAAGTTGACACCCTTTGGCACCTCTAAGCCCCCAATCTTCATGTCTTCTAATGCTTCCCTTGCCAGTGCTGGACCCGAAGGGTAAAGTCGTAGAGTTTCTTGAAGCACCATGGTCAGCTGCATTATTCAATATTCCATTCATGCAAAACAAATTATTTTAGAATTATATATATAGTTTGCTAAAATGATCGAAATGATAAGAATCTTAATTTCCATTGTCAAAACTAAAGACAAAGTAAACGAGTTACAAAAATTTAGACTAAATAAAAGGTTTAAATGTAAAGTAAATTGGGTTACAAAAATTTAAAATAGATTACATTTAAAGAAAAAAATTAAACTAAAAAAAAAATTGAGCCAAGCTTCTTGGATTACAGATCAAAGCAGCCAACGTTGAGCTTGGCCCATGGTTTTTAATGCAGTGCAATATTTTTTCTTTTTTTTTTTTTTTTTTTTTTTTTTTTTTTTTTTTTTTTTTTTTTTTTTAAATTTACGTAAAGGTAAATTACACTTGCATTTCATACTAATTCCCACCAAGAAACTTTCAGTTGCAGCAGTCTATCCTAGCACATCTATTTATTAACATATAATAAATAAATGCCATTTTTTATCATATTTTCTTAACAATTGTTAACAAAATAACCAATTTGAACTTAACCGTAAGTACAAGAGATTAACTATTACAACTAAAAGTAAAATTAGAACCAAAGTATTATTTAATCTAAATTAAAATTTGCATGAATTTGTACTATAATTACAAAAATGCCTTTTTCAACAATTTTTTAAATTCTAAACAAAGCTTTAATTACCTGTTTCATCTTGCGGAGCATCTCGGGGTCTGGAATTTGGCCACCGCAGATTTCAAGGACCTCAGCGCGGACGCGGTCTTGCCAGTCTTGATTGGAAGCCAGGAGCATGAGGGCCCACGAGGCGCGGATAGCGGTAGCCTCGTCAGCGGCCAAAAAGATGTTCTTGCAGTTGTCCACCACCAATTTGTCCTTCTGGTCCTGCCTTAACTCACTGATTTCTGCACCTTCAATTATCATTTGCAGTAGGTCCTTCTGCTCCTGATGACCTCCTTCTTCCTTCCTCTCCTTCACCAACTTCATGATCAAGTCATAGATCTCCTTCTCTAGTCCCCATATTCTTCTGTTGCTCTTCGTGGGAAGGTTACTAAAAATACATAAAATTAATGCTAAGTTTAGTACTATAATTTTTTATTTTCATAGAGTGATATATGTTGTGTATATAAAGTCTTTGTGTGCCAAAACAATCCAAACATGCACGTACGCGTTACTTGAGGAAGATTAAGGTAATTTGGCAAGTGGCATGCATGCAAGCATACATACATACATACATACATACATACATATATATATATATATGACTTGATATGGTGTTTTGTCTAAAAAGGCGGTTAAATTCTTCATTTTACATCAAAAAAATAATTATTTTTTTTTGTTTGCCAAACGTCACTCAAAAATTTACTCTTGACCATGATTCTCAAATATAACCTTATAATGTGTTATTAAATCAATGTGTAGTGTAAGATACTTTTGAAATAAGAGAACAATTTGGTGGCTTTGTCATTTATTTATGAGTGGCAATTGCGCAGAATATGATCACATATTCTTGTAGGTCATTAAGATGCATCGTAGAGGTGGCATGGAGGTAAGTGCATGTTTCGGAGAGTAGCCAGAAGTTTACTTAGGTTTTTGAACTTTTTTGAAATCATCAAATTTGTTATCTTATATTTTAAATTTTTTTATTAAATCTAGAAAGAAAAAATGTCAAATAAATAAAAAATTAAAAAGATAGTTACTAAAAATTTACATTTTTTTTATTCATAAATATAAAAAAAAAAAAAAAACCTTTTCAGTAATTATCTGGTACCTAGCTAAAAAAAAAAAAAATTAATTTTTTTACTTTGCAAACTAAGTCTAAGGTATTTTACTCTAAAATATTATAAGTTAAAATTAATTGCTAAACTAAATCAAAATAGTGTAATTTTTCTAAACTGAAAGAATATTATTTCGGACTCGGAATAATATATATATATATATATATGGTAAGGACTCGAGTCGAATTTTAAACTCAGTCACAAAACAAGGTAAAATACTTGCCGTAAACCAGGCAGCCCAATAGTCCATAATTTTTCAGAAGTCGCCGCCTGGAGAGTTTTAAGCTTAGAGAAAATCAATAATCCCTTGTCGTAACTGCTTCCAAAACAAGCTCTCGCTATCACATCTCCAGAAAACCTTCTCGTATAATCGTCGATGTTTATGTCTGCTATTCCACCTTCACGCTCGATGATATCATTCCATGAATTTATCACTATAGCTGCAGATTCTGACATGTGGCCTGCCATTCCCTACAAGAGTATATATTTGTATATGTTGCATTTATTTACACTTACATTTGAAAACATTAATCTATTTTTTAAAATTGATTTGATTTGATAAATGAAATTTATGTTTGGATGATATAGAATTGAATTGATTTACAAGAAATACTAAATTTGAATATATTAATAAGAAATAAAAAAATATGACAAATATGATATACGAGCTTAAATTTATCCGGCTAAAGAAAAAAGTGAATTCTCATTAGATTTTATTTTTTTGAGTTAAAAATTTAAATGATATTAAAATTTTAAAATTTAAATTATAAAATCAAATCAAATTCAATTTATAAAATTTTATTTTAATTTCAAACAAAAGAATTGTTGAGAATTTTTATCAAGTAAAATTAAATCCAATCAAATTCATCATTTTAAATAGTGAGCTAATATATATATATATATATGTAGAATTTGAATCCAATCAATTTGTTAGATAATAATTCTATATTATACTAAAATTCATTGATAGAATAACCCACTAAGATAATGTCATATGAAAAAAAAAAAGTTAAAAGTAATTAGAATGCTTATTGAATATTTATGTACTTGTTGCTTCAAAATAATAGAATTAAATACACACTTTAATAATTTTTTTTGTCCTTTACCACCAACCTCATATACTTTTTGCTATGCTAAATTTGTCCCTGTACATTTGATTCAATACCATTAATGTTACTCTTCCGTCTAGTTCCATTAACAAGATTCATAATGCAATTGGACAAAAGGATGATATTAAAACCAAATCATGTGTTTGAAAATATATGTTCAAAAGTTAGATCAATGGTAAATTATAAGGGTGTTTATTGTATTTTAATTAAGAAATATTATTTTTTTTACATGCACATGTGTGTGTATATATATATATATGCGAGTGCACAAAAAAATTGAATCAATCAGAAAATTGAACCAGTTTGATTATTTTGTTTTGATTTGGTTCGGTTCTATACCATTTCGATTAGATTCTAAGTAAAAAAAATTAGCAAATCAATATTTTCAATTTGGTTCTTAGGTTTGTAAATATTTAATCAGAACTGGAATCGTAAATAACCTAATCCGAATCAACCCTAACCAATATAATGTATAATATGTGTTATAAAATCAAATAATATTGTAATATATAAAACTTGGATTGAATTGGCCTAAACCAAAATGGAACCTATCCAACACGAAATGGCTTAAGTTAAAAATCGAACCGAATTAACCTAATATTTTTGGATCGTTTCTAATTTAAAATTGATTCAATTTCTTGTCCAAAATTTAGGAACTGAAAAAATCAGTTCAGTTTTGAATTAGGTACGAACTCAAACTAAACCGACCTATGTACACCCCTACATAGATATACTAGGATTGAGTATTGTTTATTTTTTGTTAAATTTTTTATTTTAAATAAAATTATAAAAAATGATAAAAGTGTGTCAAATAATAAATAACAAATTAGTTAAGGGGTATCTAAGTAGTTATTATCTAAAAAAGAGGTATTTTAAAAAATAAAAAAACTATGAAAGTAATGAGTAATTAAAGGGTATTTAAGAAAAAAAAATTAAGGTAAATAAATTACTTATTTATATAATATTTGTAAAAGTTTTCTTTTCAATATTGAAATTGTAGTTGGTTATAAAAAGTTTAGAAGTATTGCGGCGAGAAGAAAAAAAAGTTTCACCAAATTAAAAAAATAACTTCGTGACTTTCTAAGCTTTGTGACTACTACTATTGTTTGCTTTATAACAGTATGGAAAATAAATAGATATATATTTTATTTGTTGCTACCATTAGTTAGCAAGTCATTTTGATTATAATTAAATTTCTAAATTTTTCCTTTTGTTAAATGTTTTTAAACTATGATTTTAACATGTGCATGCATACCTTGACCCTGTCCATGAACAATTCAGGACCAAGGATTTTCCGGTGAAGAGCCCAGGCGGGTCCGTTTGAGGTAAGAATGCCATTACCAAGCAGAGGGCCAAACTCTTTGCGGTGATAGGAAGGCTTTCCCAAATCGAAGGATTTGTGCGTGATTATTTTTCTCACCAAATCAGGATTCTTCACATATAATACATTCATTTTACCCATAGAGAACACAAACGTGTCACCTGTAAAATATATATGAAGCAGATTATATATTAACTGATGAAAAATACACTAGCAGCTAGACTTGTGACATGAGTGTGTTGGGGTGTTCCCACGTCTCTATGAGAAGGATTAGTGATCAGTATAAAAGTAAACTAATGCATAAACTAATATTTAGAAATAAGAGAGATAAAAAAATATTATTCAATAACTGACATCAGAGTTCAATTTTACTATCAACTTTAGTCCATCAGAAGAAATTACTGAAATGTTTCCACATGAGATTTGGCGGGTTCAGTTGCAAAAGAGTTGATAGTCAGTAGTGTGAAAAAAAATTTTACCCTGTAAACTCACTTTTCAAAATGAGATAGGCCAAGACTACTCACTCATCATAGTTTGTGTATATATGCATATGAGTGTGCGTATGTATATATATATATATATCAAGAGTTCCATTACAAATGTGCTCACAAAAGCAAATGTTTGAGGGCAAAAATTATATGATATTAGTGATTATGTATATATATACACACCATATTGCTTCTTCCATGTCTCGAAACAGGGATAGAGATTAGCAACCCAGTTGTGATCAAGTAGTCGTGTGGAATCAGTGCTGGTGGTCATGGAGTTGGGTGTGGGTCGACGCTTGATCTTCATCTCTGCGACATTACCAACGAGAAACTTTGGAGGGGGGCCATCTATCCCTTGCTTTTTTAGTAAGTTCCTAACCCTCTTCGGCTCCACGACAAAAACCTTGTATAAGCGCAGTAATAGTCCCACCACACTAACCACAGCAATGGACATGAACGTCTTCAACAGATTTATGTGGACAACCTCCATGTCCATTGCTTGATGATGATCACTACTGCTTACAACTCTCATCCACGTTACCTATATATATATATATATAGTGGTTGGCGTGCTAGAAAGGATGCCGACGCAGCGTAGGGAGAATGTTAACGGATGTATTTATTGTTTTTATTCTATAAAATGTGATAGATTTTTACAAATTTTTATATAAAATTTAAACTTTTTACTTTCAACACATATTTATATTAATTTTTCTACTTCAAACACACTTATCTATATATATGTGGGTATTTGGAGTGGTAAAAATTTAATAAATATAAATAAAAGTTTTTATTTTATAATTTGTGTAATGAATAGAAGTTAAAATTTTTTAAAGAATTATGACATTTTTTAACAAAATTCTGAGCTTCAAATGGAGTGTTGAGATTCCGACTAAACGGGAGAATAACCCTTTTTTTTTTAAGTGACAAATAACCTTCTTACCGGGTGGACTCAGTACTTTTAGTTAGGTGCGAAAATTACAGACAATCTTTAAAAAAAAAGTAAGAATATATTTTATGAAAAAAAAAATTAAAAATAATAATAGTAATATAATAAAATTTACAAGATTAATTTTTAATAATTTAAAATTATTTTAACAAAATTAATAATTTTGATAATAAATTGACCTTGCATATGCCTGTAACGTCGGACAAGAAATTAATTTTTTATTATATTTTTTGTTAAATTTTTGTTAACTAAACATCCTGTTAGGACTTGTGGCTCATACGGAAAGAAACCAAGTATTAAGAAGGAGAGGCAGATGAGATGCGGAGCAGAGTGGAGCGAGGGAAGCGGACTGATCAAGCGGAACGAAATAGAGATGGTTATAAATATTCTTTATGTAACTTTGTGATCAATAAGAAAAAGAACTCCCATCTCTCGCTCTCGTGGCCGTACCCAGATTTTGAGAAACCACGTAAATCTGTGTGTTGATCTTTTACTGTTTTTCCTCCATATATTGCGTGCGTGTGTGTAAATCAATCCTACACATCCTATAGATAATACTGCTAATTAATAAAATTATATAAAAAGTAATTAATAAAATTATATAAAACAAATAAAAATAGTTATAATAATAAATTGAAGTCGGTCTATTGTGTGCCGCCGGACAAGCACACGTCAGAAGTCAAGTTTTAGTAACTTTTTTTTTTATAGAATTTTTACTAACTTTTAATAATTTATAACAACTCTTTATATAAATATTATCATCTTTTTAACTAAATAGGAAATTATTAAAAATTATTAATTTTTACTAAACATGTACAAAATTTCAATGAATAACTTTTAGCCAGAATTATCTTACCAAACGCATCCGAGAGGGATGAAGGCGAGGGATTTAGGGGCAGACATAAAAAAAACAATGCCAGCTTCTTAATAGTAAGTTAAAAAAATATATAAATATATTAAAATTAATAAAATTTAGCTTAATATTTCCGATCCCTCACGTTGTTTTCTGCTTTGCTGACATCCTGGATGTCCGCCGCCCTTCTGGAACGTGAGAGCAGAGCTTGACGTGAGAAACCAAACCAGGTGAATTCAGAGGACCAGGGGCGGCTCCAAAAATATCGGTTAGAGGGTGTTTGGTTTGATAAAAAATTGAGATAAAATGAGATAATTTGTGAATTCGTAATGTGTGCAGTGAGATAATTTTAAAAATTTTTAAAATTTTTTAAAATTTTACTTCATTCCAAATACCCCCTAAAGAAGACATTGGGTGTGATTAAAGTAATAAAAAATGGGTAAAATAAAATAAATTGTGAGTTTATAATTTATGTAATGAGATAAAAAAATAAATAATTTTTAAAAATTTTTAACATTTGTCAGTAAAGTAAACGCGTCCATCGAATACTTGAAAAAAAAAAAATGACGAGTTATGTCAGAATTAATAATAAAATAGAAATGACAGCAATTAAAAAAAAAAGAAAATTATTTTTTTTGAAAGGTAAAAAAATTTATTCTTAAATATAAAACTAGTAAATATACTTTTCATAATTTAATAGTTTAACCGACTCTTTTAAAAATACATAAGATTTATTAAAAATATCTTTGGTTATAAAAATAATAATAATAATAATAATTAATTTTATTATTTATAGAATTTATTATGTTATATATTATATTTATTGATATTATAATTAAAAGTATTTAATAATATGGTGAAAAAATATATTTTATTTCACAAAAACTACTTGAATTTGATATTTGTAAATTAATTTTATTTTCAAATGTTTTGAATTAATTTTAATTTTTTAATAAAACTGAAATAACTTAATTTTAAATTAATTTATTTTTTAATAAAATTAAAATACTAAAAATCTTTTAATAATTTTACCCTCAAAATTAAGAGATTTACTTGCTCTTTGCCTCCATTAGGCTCCGTCACTCGAGAGATGGGCATAAAAGGTTATAATTTTTCGTCTATAGTGAAGTACGTGAGATAAGATTGTTAGATTTTTTTTTTTTATATGGTCATATATTAATTAATTTTATTTTTATTAAAAGTAAATATTTATAATAAGATTCATTTTATAATGGTCTATTTAATTTATTTTATGTGCATTTAATAACGATAATGAAATTATATGATTAAATATGATTCAATTATTAAGCCCACTATAAATCTTTTATGAGATGATTAGAAGTTAGAATTTTATTTTATACATATATATGTATATATGATGGCTAGATCTCATCTCTTTACAATATATAAATAATTTTTTTTATTAAAAATCAATTTGTGACAGAAATGAAGATCAAGCCCTAATAATTTGACTTTAATTGCTTAGTTTAAAAGATGACATAATCACAAATCAACGTAAAATTACAAACAAGCAAGTATATTTTAACAATATTGATAGAAAATGCATGGGAATGTAAATTTTCTTTCCAATAATGTAAAAATTGTAAGTACTTATAAAATGTTTAAAGACATTATAGGATGAAAAAAAAAAAAGAAATTAATCAAAAGAAAATTTCATGAATTTTAAAACTTTAATATTACTCTTATTGTTTGTTTTGTATAATAGTATAAATATAACTAAATTAAAAAATATAAAGCACCTAGCCTCATTGTAGGAACGATATCTAATGAACCGATCAATTGCACCTTCGTGAGCATAATAAAAACTAGCACTAGTAGTAGGATGAGACGACTTTAGGATTTTTATCCAAAAAAAAAAAAAATTAGATTCAAAATTTTATTTTAGTAA
Organism: Pouteria glomerata; assembly: GCA_035590655.1. Classification (NCBI taxonomy): domain Eukaryota; kingdom Viridiplantae; phylum Streptophyta; class Magnoliopsida; order Ericales; family Sapotaceae; genus Pouteria; species Pouteria glomerata. The sequence continues at coordinate 3,687,822 of JAVXUM010000011.1, read as the reverse complement.
ATTGAAAAGTTAAAATTCTAAATAGATAACTTTACAACTGGTGTAAAAATTAATTGCACCCAATTGTACATAAAGTAAAAGTTTATGTATTTAGAATTTTAAAATTTTATTTCTTTAAAATATAATTTTTAGCCCAAAACTTTATTTTTTTGAAATTTTTTCATAAAAGTTCATAAATTAGGAATTTTAATTTAAAAAAAAGTATTTTTTTCAATATTTCTGAAATTATACTCATGGGCATGAAATATTTTTTTTTTGACTGTCCATTTTTATTTAATTTTTCCATCTTTTCCATTTTCAAATTCTATGTCTTTTCTCATGTATGTTCATTTGGTATCAAATAAAGTAATTTTAAATTCTTATTCATCTTTTTTAATAATTTGTTATACAAACACAATTAAGATTTGGTTTGAGAATCGTTAATTTCATTTTTTATTTTATTTTTTAACTTATTTTTCCCAAAATTTATTTTTTTATTTGATAGCTTTTTTAGTATGCCATCCACATTTATAAAAAATATATATATATGAAAAATTATTAAAAATAGAAAAATTCACTTCCAGATAAAAAAATATTGAAGTTAATTCTTTTTTACTCATATGTGAATTTTTTTATTTTGGAAGAATTTTTTTATAATTTTTTAATGAATATAAATAGTATGCCTAAAAATTAATAAACAACATAAGAAAATCAAATCTTGATTTAAAAATTATATAAATAAAAAATTACCCACCTAAAATTAATCAAAATATCAAATTTTGATTTAAAAATTATATAAGTAAAAAATTTGATTAAAGAAAAAAACTGAAACGAATAGTTATCAAACCATTTCAAGGTTTCTCTTTTTTCTCTTTTTACGCCAATAGCTTGAGTTTAGTGGTTGGTAATTACTCTAGTTTCATTAATTTTCTGATATTAAAAGTCCGTTTGGTTGTCTAAAAATACTTAAATTTACAATTTTTATTGTATGTTTGGTTGGCTGTAAAATTTTAACAACTTTTTGTACAAAATTATACTAAAAGTCGTTAATTTTTTTGTAACAATGAAAAATTAAAATGAATATTTTTTTTTTCCTTAGAGTTGGTACCCCAAGCTAGAGACGGAGAGAAGATAGTATTTGGAGTCTTAAAATTAAAAATCTTACTCCACTTAAAATTAAATCTTATAAGAGTATTTGGTTGATAAAAGTTTAGTAAAAATATAATAATTTGATGTAAGAGTGATATGTTGTAAATTTTGATTAAAAAAAAATACAAAAACAATTACTAAAAAATGATAGATTTTGCGTAAAATAGGGCCATGTCTGTTAGGTCGAGTTTGAGGGCTTTTAGGCTCTATTTGAAAGTAGTAGTAGGAGCTCAACTACCAATTACTAGTTTTTTTTATTTTTTTTTTAAATAACTAAATTTATCTTATTACATTTTAAAAATTTTTTTAAATCTCGAAGGATAAAAATATTAAATTAACAAAAAAAAATGTTATTTATTAAAAACTTAATTTTTTTTCCTTTCTCAAATACTAAAAAATTAATTTTTTTACTTTACAAATCAAATCTTAGTTTGTCCTTCCCCAATCACCCCCTAGCAACACAGGGAGAAAATAGATATTAGGGGTCTTAAAATTAATGATCAAAAAATTTTTTTAGAAATTTTAAAAATTGAGTTTGGGGATAAAAAAAATTACCTTTTTTATAATTGACCATCAACAGGCTAGTAAAAAGTTAATTTTTTTATATTTAAGAAAAAATTAACTTTTTAATATCTAATTTTTTATTTTTTATTAATTTAATATTTTTATTTTTTAAAATATAAAATAATAAATTTAATTATTTTAAAAAAATAAAAAAAAAAAAGCCTCTAACTCTACTGCTGTCTTACTTTTTCCAAATGATGACTAAAGCAGACCTTTTTTTTGGTAAGTATGACTAAAGCAAACTTCATAATTGAGAGAGAGAGCTTTGGAGGGGAGTGAAGTTCATAGACTTTAAGCTCAACTCCATTGATTGATCTGTACAAATTTACTGTGAAATATAAAATAATAAATTTAATTATTTTAAAAAAATAAAAAAAAAGCCTCTAACTCTACTGCTATCTTATTTTTTCCAAATGATGACTAAAGCAAACTTTTTTTTTGGTAAGCATGGCTAAAGCAAACTTTATAATTGAGAGAGAGAGGGAGCTTTGGAGGGGAGTGAAGTTGATAGACTTTAAGCTCAACGCTATTGACTGATCTGTACAAATTTGCCGTGCACATTAATTGGCTGGCCCAGTGAGGCGACAATTGGTATATATCGGTTACGTTTGACGAATAATAAAATAAAATAAAATTTTATAAATTTATATAAATATAAATTACAAAATTACAAAATATTATCTTCTTACTCATAATATAAAAAATGAGATACTAATTTTTAAATTTTATATAATTTTATATTTAATATATACAATTTAAAACATTAACTTTTTATTTTATACGATTCTAAATACACTCATAATAAGCTTTGTTTCCCATGAAATATTATTATTCAAATCAAATTTAAAATATATTTATAATTTTAGCAGAACACATTTCTTGACTACCGTAACAAACAAAGCTTTTGATTTTGGGTCCGAACTGAGCTGGCCGAGTTTGAAAAAAAAAAGTTATTTTTATTTTTTAAAATAAAATAAAATAATATCAGTTATCTATTTTACACGTCTTTTATTTAATAAATGTCTAATACATCAGATTCTTTAAAGTATTCAACATAATATTTTTTTATACACATAAAAGAAAATATTATACACAAAAGCCAAAATATGTGAGCCAATGGCATAGAAGAGTTTAAGCTTGGCCTAACAAGTAAGAGTTAGTGAGTTTTGATAATTTTTTTTTTGGAAATTGTTAGTGATAATTTTTGGTGTGTTTGGTGAATTAAAATAAAACTTTTAGTAATTTTTAGTAATTTTTAAGTGTTTGATAAAATTGTTACTATAGTATAACAGAAAAATGATAACTTTTGAGTGTTTGATAAAATTTTTTACTGTAACAAAGTAGAAAAGTGAAAAAAAGTAAGGCCCGCTGTAATAATTATTTACTGTACCAGAGCAAAAAAGTAAAAAAAAATTATGAATTTACTAAACATTTAAATTACTGTAAAAGTGCTAACTTTTAGTATTTTTTGGTGTTTCTTGATCCTTCAAACGGGCCCTAAATTGTCTTTTGAAATATTTTTATGGGACCAGCACCCTCCGAAGAATCAACTTCTGCTTAGGTTGCCAGTGCGAGTCGTCCAAGATGGTAGGTGGGGTAAAATTCTCTATTCGTCATCAAGGTTCAAACCCCTTTGGTATGAGTTCGTTACATAGGATTTATCTAGTGCGGTTTACTTAGGTCGTGTAGTTTATGAGTTATTACACGATTTCGGAGTTTACCTAATGCGCACCCGAAATGTAGCGACTACGAGTTCTTCTTCATTTAAAAAAAAAAAAAAAAAGTTTCTGCTTGAGTTAGATTCGTAAAGAGGTTACACGTGTATTTATATAATTTTATTTTAAGATAATTTTTTATTTAGAAAAACTCATCTAAATTGATTAATTTTTATTAATGTTTTATTTTTTTAAAGTAAATTTTATGACACTTATTTTTACGTTAAATTTTGTTTTTTTTTTTTTTTTTTTGGTACATTTTTTTTTCCAAAAACCAGCCAAATTTTTTTTTAAGCGTGAAGGTTGAACTTTCATCCCAGGATGAATACAAATTTTGGCAACCCGCCTTTAGGTGATCTCTGCAAGGGTCCCACAAAGAACAAAAGTCGGTGTACGTGCCCGACAATGTGGAAGTCAATTTTGGACAACTAATTAAATAATGAATTTGGGAGCGTGAATGTTTTGACCGTTCTACAGAAGATTTAATAACAATAATGGCACGTGTTAAAATATATATACGCTATCATAGTGTCTGTGCTTTTTAGCACATCGGTAAACAAAACCAGTTAACAAACTCAGTCATCGATGTGATGTTATATGTTAAATTATTGAGTTGAATTATAATATAAATATAATTTTATAAATTTTTATAAATATAAATTACAAGACTTTAAAATTTTAAATTTTTATTTATTGTACAAAACACAAGACATTAATTTTTATAAATTGATACAAATTTATATAACTCAAAACACATTAAAAGTGCGTTTAGCTTGGTGAAAAATTATGAAAAAAGCCAAAAATTGTAGTTTCAGAAAATTTTAGGTGTTTGATATGCATATTTCAAACCCTTTTTTTTTAGAGAGAAATAACAAGATTCTCGTCCCAACAAACTGAATTTCTGCCAGGAAGGTTTCAAAATTTTCTCTTTTCCTTTGTTAGTAGGTGATGCGACAAGGCTGACATGCTTCCTCTTTATTGCTGCCGAGTGAAATCCATTAGAACAGTTTTGTCTTCCTCTCTGAATGGTTTCGAGCAGAATTGGAGAGAAAGTAGAAAATAACAAAGCGTTCAAACGATATTTACAAATTTGTCAAAACGACTCCGAAAAAATTAGTCATAATAGGTGTCATTCGGTAGTTTGAGAGTCCGTGGTGAGAATAGTTAAAAAAAAAAATTTCAATGGAGTTTCAATTATCGACTTTTTTTTAAGAAGGTATTTAACTTTTTTATTAGTTTTGAGAAGAAAAGAAGTTATAAAATATAATAGAGATTTTTAAAAATTTTCAGAATTTTTCAATAAAATTTTTTGCACCAAATAGGCCCAAAATAATAATAGATGTGTCTAGAGTTAAATTTATAAAAGTTAGTGTTTCGTACTTTGTATAATGAGTAGAGAATTTGAATTTCACAACCTTGTAATTTATATTTGTAGATTTTTGCAGAATTTTTTTTTTTAACTCCAAACAATGCCAATAGTAACTAAATAAATAAAATCTACTAAATAATGAATTTCACTATATTTACTTTTTTATAATTAATTTATGCGAAATAAATATATATTTTACTAAAATATTATTTCTATTTAGTATTTATGAATTTTAAATAATGAATTTAATGTTATTAATTTAAAAAATATAAAAATATTAAAAATATAATTTTGATATTTTTAAATTAATAAGACCAGATTCATTACTTAAAATTCATAAATACAAAAATACAACCTAAATATATTTAAAAATTTATATTTTATAATAAAAAATCATATTTAAATTATTACACATTCAATTTAATAAATATAAAAATTATTGATAATC
>JAVXUM010000011.1:3661741-3680675 GCA_035590655.1 Pouteria glomerata | reverse complement strand
TCTATTTTGTCCTGTTGTGAATATGGTGCCAAAGCAATTAAAAGTGGTGGGCCCATCTCTTAGACTTAGGGAATTACCATGTGATTCAATTAAGAACCAAAAGAAACAATTCGGGTAACTTGAAGAGAACTTGGGAGCCTTGGAGGAATTAGCCAAATGGGAGAAGTGTATATGTGTAGTTTTTATCTTTTATGTAACTTGTTCTTTTGTCTTTGTTCATGCAAGTCAAGATAATTAAATTTGGTGGGGCCATGTCTTAGACTTAGAGAAAGATCATGTGATTAAATTTGGAATCAAATGGAGAAAGAATTCGATTGAAGTGGAAAACTTAGAAGACCTAAGGGAAACATGGACCAATTAGGTTAATTTTGACCGAAGGTGGGAAAACTAGTTTGCTTGGAACTAAACCAATTAAGGAATGGTTGGAGTTAGACCAAAATGAGTGGAAGTATTCCCTCATTTGAACTAAATTAACCAAGGTTTGGTGGAACAAAAAGAACATGGCCGAAAGTCTTGTAGGTTAGGTGGACATGAAGAAAAAGTTGAACCAAGGCCAAGTAGGCCATTCGGCCAAGCATAAAAACAAAAGGAAGAACCAACAAGTAAAGAAGAAGAAAACATTAAAAGAAGAGGGAGGTTCGGCCAAGGAGGAGGGAAGAAAGAAAAGAAAGAAGAAAGAAGAAAAAGAGAAAAAGGAAAAGAGGAAAGTAAAGAAGAGAAAGGGAATTTTTGTGTGGTAAGCCTTTCAACCTTATAAATTTAATCTGAAATCTTGGGAGGAAGAACTAAATAGGAGTAGGTTTATGAAATTTTGTTTATAGGTTATGCTGGTGAATTTGGTTGGTAGATTGCATTAAAGAGGAAGGAAGCTTGGAGAAAGAATTTAACTTCTCAAATTTGGAGACTTAGCACCGACCTACAATTGTCTTTAGCTTTCTTGAAACTCACGGCCAAAGGAAGAGGTAGGGAGATACTTACTTTCTCTAATATGTATTTAGGTGTAAAATAAATAGAAAAAATGTAAAAGTTAGGAATTGCCATGCTTAGGTGAATTAAACAAGTTGGTGGATGATGGTTTGGTGACTTAGAAACTTCATTTTCCCAAAAGTTTTACTCCTTAAAGCAAGCTGGAATTTAGTAACTCTTTGAAGCCTTAAAGACCCTTCAAAACTTAGTTTAAATGTGTAGGAAAAGAGCCTAGGTGATGCTTACAAAATGACTAGTTGTTTAGGATAGTTGAAGTGGACCAAAGTGGACATGAGTAAGCTAAAATTTTTGCAAGTGTGTTCCATGTTGAAAGCCAAAATTTTTTTTAAGTTTTGTAACACTTTTGAACTCTAGAACACTCCTAGAAACTTTGGTATCAATTGCATGAAAGGTAGTTAGTCAAGGCATACACTTTTGTTAATGATTAAGACACTTTAAAGTAGCCAAAAATGGTGAAAATATGAGCTGAAATTTCCTGCACTTTATACCTTTGTAGAATTTGAAAGTTTGCATGTTTAACTTGATTTATGTAAGTTGGAAAGTGGATGGTTACATTGGTATGGTAAAATTTTGTAATTTGAACTTTTAGCATAAATTGGAAAATGTTTAATTTCATTGTGGATACAAAAATGTTGAAAATTGGAACTTATGTCAATTTGAATTTTAGATGTTTAAATTGCTTTATTTAAGATGGAAAGTGTATGGTTATGTTTAAATTGATTTATTTAGAAAGGAAAGTGTATAGTTGAATTGGTATTGTATTAGCTAATGTGTTCAATGTATGATGTTCATGTAACCGGATGAGCAAATGATGAACATAATGAAAAAGAAATGAAACGGTTGATTTTTGGCCGGGGTACGAAAAATAGGAAGGGTTTTGAGATATCCTCGAGTTGAAAGACCCAGAACCTGCGCAGGGCTTGGTGTTCATGCCAGTGGGTTAGTAGCCCACAATATGATTAGTTATGTATCCAGATTCATTCCGGCATATCATCGCCCTGGGCTGAGATCCTAAAGCACGATTAGTTATGTACCCAACCCCGATGATTGTGTGGTAGAATTGTAAATGAAAAGATTGGAGGATTGTTGAATAAAACTAGAACTTTTGGTATAACATTGTGATGGAATTGGAATGGAGGTGATGTGTTACATGGAATTGTAAATGTTAAGTATAGATGTGAGTTGTATGAAATTCTTTGACATTAGATGAAGCTTTCTGTTTTCATTATGCATCTTGATTAATTTTTACCTATGCTTTACATCATATATATATTATTGTGAAGTTTCATGAGCACACATGGAGTAGTGCTCACGTCTCTACAGATGTCATTACAGGGCCTACACAAGAGAACTAACAACTACCTGAAGCATTTTGATAAGTCTGCATGAGCCACGTCAACCATAGTTTAGTTTGTTACCTTTTGCTATGTATATTTGACCATTGATGTTGTATCAAAAGTAGTTCGGACATTGGGATGTAAAGGCCCTAAGGCCTCGTTATGTAATAGTTTAAGGTTGTGATGGAACGTGTGAGCCTAAATGTGTTTAAGCTGTATTTGTCACTGTTTTATAATAATATAATAGTTTGTGGGCCCGTTGCGTATCCGTTGTGTTGCTCTGATAATGTTACAGGTTCATGTTATGTGTGTTTTTTAATCACCCCTCGGGTCCTCGGATCCGGGGTGTGACAAAGTAACCCCATATCCTATAGTATTGCAAACTGTGACGTCGTCCACTCCATAACTCGGTGGGAGTCTCAGGGGTAGACTTATTTGGTACAGAGTTCAGAATATACATAGCTATTTCTAAGGTATATCCCCAAAGGAATATAAGTAGATCAAAATAACTTATCATTGATCTTACTATATCTAAAAGAGTCCAATTTCTTCTTTCAACCACACCATTGTACCGAGGCATACATGGTGCAGACAACTAAGATATCATTCCATTATTTAGCAAACATTTATTGAAGTCACTGGAGAGGTACTCGCTACCTCGATCAGATCTAAGTGACTTTATGTTCCTTTCTAATTGTTTTTCTACCTCAGCTAGAAACTCTTTGAACTTTTCAAAAGTTTCAAACTTATGGTGTAACAACATAACCATACCTAGAGTAATCATCTGTGAAAGTGATGAAATACTTATTACCTCACCGAGTTTTGATATTTAAAGATCTACACACATCTGCGTGAACTAACTCTAATAACTCCTTGGCTTTATTCTCTTTTGCAAAAAAGGTTCTTTTGGTCATTTTACCCTCCAAGTAGGATACACAAGTTGGTAATGGCTCTACTACCAATTAAGATAAAGTATCTTCCTTTTCTAACCTTGTTATTCTATTTAGATTAATAGGACAAAGCCTCAAATGCCAAAGATATGTTGGATTACTTGAAGAAACTTTTCTTTTAAAATTTGATGAAATAAATAATGATGATAATAATAGTTGTGAATTGCTACTTTCTATGTCATGAATCTCATTCAATAGTGGACTAATCAAATATAAGTCATTTGTCAAGGTACCAGAGCAAATAAAAGAACCATTTAATTTAATAGTAAGAAAGAAGTTAAAAACAATTGAATATCATTTTTTAATCAAAGAAGAAATTGAAGCTAAATTTCTTTTATTGCTAGGTACATAAAGGCAATTTTCTAAAATTAAGATTTTATCACTAAAAAATAATCTAACTACTCCAACAGAAACAACAGTAGCCTTAGAGCCATCACCAAGGTGCAAGCAATCGTCTCCATCACTTAGCTTCTTGGTTTCCTGAAGCCCGTTGCATTACAAATGTGATTAGTTGCTCTAGAGTCTATACACCAAGAATATGAAGTACCCGCTAAAAAGCTTACTTCAATAACATGTTATTCAAGTATACTTGTAGGCTTATGTGCCAGATAGGTAAGACAGTTCCTCTTGATAGTACCCTTGTCTTGTCTTTATGCTTAGGCTTAGAAAAAGAAGCTGCAACAAGATGAACATTAGGATTGCTCTTGATAATACCCTCTACGGCTTTCAGAGCATTAAGAAGCTCTGCTTATGAAAACCTAAGCTTATTTATGTTAACATTTAACTTGAACTGATTAAAAGAGTTGGGCAGTGACTCATGGATAATATCAATTTGGGACTCTTTATCAAATTCAGCCCTAAGGACCTCTAGTATGATTAAATAAATCCATCATTGTTAAAACATGTTCTTTTACTGGATTTCCTTCAGCCATCTTAGTGTTTAATAATGATTTCATGGAAGTTTACCTAGCAAGTCTGCTGTATTCCTCAAATATTTCCTTGAGGTTGAACATGATATCATAACCGGCAGCCATATTCTAGTGTTAATGCTATAAGAGATTGGACATTAATACTAGAATATAACACCGAGCTAACTCATTAGCCTTCACCTATTTTACGTGACAGTCATGCTCCTCCTGAGATACACCTTCTATTGGTAATGTTAGATATTCAGTAGCAAGAATATATTTGTGCCCCTCAACAGTGAGTATAACGTTGAGGTTCCATTTTTCAATTAATAAAATTTGGCCCTGTGAGTTTGTTTTGATTGAGAGAAAGAGGATTACATGATGACATCTGGTACATTATTATATATAGATGCAAAGAAAAAAATATACTTTTGTTCTTCATTATCTAGTAGTGCTACGCTCAAGATACTATAAATGAATACAAAGAAACTTAATCTATATAAATAACATACTTCGTGGAGAAGTCAAATGCTACCTATATTATTAAGAGAATGATATACTTTACAATATCAATTAGGCATCTTATACCATATGATATTATAATACCTTCCATTTGGTCTTCAAAAGAAAATAACTAAGTCGTAGGGACAACAACTATTTGCCTTTTGATCAAGTGTACACCATTATCTTGAATAAAAGACAACCATTGTGAGCAAGTGTTCTCATGGGAAGAATTACCCTCACCCCATCCTAATCATCTTTATCTTAAGAGATTTAATCTTGTAACCAATAAGAATAAGCACCTTCCGTAGGGGGCGATTACTCTATGATGACTCGAGATGCATATCTTTATCTTAATATGAACTAATAATGGAAGACCAACACTTGAATTTTAAATTTTTGAGGATATTTTAAAATTTATCATTCATGTCTTGCATTTTTCTTAGTTTCTTTTCATAAAAAAAATTAAAATATTCTGAACAGATTTATACATCATGTAATAAATAAAATAAATCTATAAACATATAAGGAGTTAAAAGAAATCATATGAGACTGCTCTGATACCAATTGTTGGAATCAAGAACACAGTGGAATAAGTTTTCAAAAATTTTTAGATCAATCATGTATGAAAAATTATAAACTCCTTCTGTAATTGTGTTCCAAATACAAAAACAAAATCAAAATCAAATTAACAAACAAACCTGACCTTTTATCATTTCTTGATTTGATCTTAACTTCTCGAACTTTTCTTTCCAATGGTTAAGACACCTAGATTTTCTGTTCTTTCTCCTATCAGGATCTTTTTGGGCTTTTCCTGAAGTTTAGGGTTGTATAGGCATCCTAACAGACTTATCCTTTATATAGGCAAGAGTAGATGACCTAGGTGTATTTAAATTTAAGTTAGCACGAATTAAGAAATTACACATAAATATCTCATAATTACGAATACATCCCCTAATAATTATACTTTACTCTACTGAAAAGGTATAATTGAACTCCAACTCCAGTTTATTGAAACAATTTAAAAAAACACCTTGTTCACTCTTTAGTTTTGCAATTAAGCCACTCCGCTAGATATTGAGATAATTAAAATTAAGAAGATATCCAATTCTAATTAATACCTCCCTCCATATTCTAAGAACTATTACTCTAATTATTTTATGTTGATCACTATTTTGATAACATATTATTAAGACGATCGGATCCGGATTTAATGATTAGTTAATATTCTTAATATAGATAATATCCTATCTCAAATGAGATTATGGATTCCTTCTGTATAGTGTATATTTCTTAAATTTATGCAATAATTTCCCAAAGGACTGAGGTGTTAGCCTAATGATAATTAGCCTCACTCCTAATGAATTAAAATCATCATTACATAAAATAGTGTCCATCATTACCTCAGGATATAAAGCAATTGTTTAGAGTGAACATAAGAAATACATCAATAGAATAGCATACCTTAGATGTGTTTCTTATCATTATCCAATTCAGTGTCTTCCATACCAACACATTAGATTCAGAACTCATTATTCTAATGATTGAGATAAATCATTATATCAAATAGAAATCTAAAATGTTATAAATTTTCAGTTGAGATGTCCCCCTCTTTTCACTGACTGCGAATAAATCTAGATTGATCAATACTTAAATTCATATCTCCTATGTGTGAAACACTTTCATGCACATGAATCAAGTTCATTAATCAATCAAGGATTACATTTATCACATGAAATACATACATCCATAAATAATACAGAAACTTTAGATAAACTAAATAATAATTATTTATTAAAATAAAATTAGTTCATTATTTAATATATGATTTTAGGGCATACATCCTAATAGAATACGCATAGGCATACCTCAAAAACACTTGGGCACACCTAAAAATACACCTAAAGCACACCTTAAAATACACCTGGGCATACCTTAGGAGTTCTCAAAGACACGTTTGCACACCTTAAGAAATCTCAAAGATACCTAAGCAAACCTCAATATGTTTCAAAACACACTTGGAGACACCTCAAAAAACACTAGGCATACCATAAGGCCACTAAATACAACTAGCCACTCCAAAAGGCCCCACCAAAGACTCCTAAGCACATGTCAAGACCTTAAAGACAGCTATGCACCCCCTTGAAGGCACCTAGACATACCTTAAAACACTTCGAATATACCTAGGCACACTTCAAGATACTTGGACATACCTTTATACACCTCAAATACATGTAGTGACACACCTCAAAACACTTCAAATATCCTAGGCATACTTCAAGACACCTAGACACACCTCAAAGATACCTAAGCATTCCTAAAGCATACTTCAAAGACACCTAGGTATATCTCATGAAGACCCCTAAAAGACTTTTAAGCACCCATTGAAATCTCTGAAAGATGCTCGGGAACACCTCAAGACATTTAAAATATACCTCGACACATTTTAAAGACACTTATATACACTTAAAACACACCTTAAGACATATTAAATACATCTAATAACCTTTTAAAGGCTTCTAGGCATAACTTGAGATTGCTAAAAGACACTTAGGCACCTTTCAAGACCACTTAAAGACACCAAGGCACTTATTAACACTCTTAATAGATCTAGGCATATTTCAAACCTAAAAGATACTTGGGCACATCTTAAGGCCCTTCAAAGTCACCTAGGCACACCTTAAAATACCTTAAAGACAACCAGGCACACTTCAAAGATATCTTGGTATAACCAAAGAACTAAAAAAATACTCCTAGGCACACCTCAAGACCCTTAAAAGACACCTCGGCACACATCAAAGACACTTAGAAACCAACAACATAACTCAACGACACCTCAACACACCTCAAGACATTTTTAAGACACCTAAAGACCTCCCAAAAATTTCTAGTAACACCTTAATACCTCTAAAAGGCACCTTGACATCTCTTAAGACCTCTCAGTGATACATAAGCAGGCTATAAGACACGTAGGCACATCTCAAGACCTCTCAAAGCACCTAGGCGCCCTTCAAAAACATTTAGGTAGACCCCTAAAAGACACATAGCTAAACCGCAAGACTTCTCAAAGATGCATAAGTAGACCTAGATACCCTTCAAAGACGTCTAAGTACACTTCATGACCTCTAGAAGACATCTAGGTACCCTCAAGACCTCTCAAATACACTTAGACCCACTTAAAGCGCATGTGAAAGATACCTGGGACCTAGAAGATAGTTAGCCACACCCAAGGACACTTAGGCACACTTTAAAAATGAAGTCAAGTTTAATATTTAAAAGAAATGATTGCCTTTTTATCCTATGTACTTAAGGTAAAAATTACTTAAACCTCCTAAACTTTACTACTTACCTTTGCACTTATTGTATTTTGGATTAACTGAAAACATTAAAAATCTGTTAAAGATAACAGTTTTGACTTTAAATAACTTTAAAGTATATATTTATACTCCTTATAATTTATATTACTTGCACTTATACTCCTCATTTTATTTAATTTTTAATGAAAATTTTTATTTTTTCACTGAAAAATTTAACGCCGTTCACAGTATCACTTCAATTCAAAGTACCACGAAATGAAAAGATAAGTTTTTTACTTTAAGTAGAGGGATAAAAAAATAATTATCTCTATTTAAAAGTATAGGGAGGTAAAATAAAAAAATAATAACCTTAGATAGTAAATATTATTATCCAAAAATAATTTGACCACATTAAGCTGAATCGCTAAAATAATATTTTTCTATCTTTCTAGAAAAGGTCATCTCCCTGATCTTAGGGGCCCCCACCACCCTGCTTTAGGTGATGGTGGAGGGAGTAAATCGCGGGATGTGCGACAAGTGGCCAGAGTCCGAGAGCTTGCCTTTTTACCGGTCGTGTAATGAGAGTTCAAATTACGTTACTGAGACTTGAACTTGTGCCGTATGACTACGAAACACCCTTACTCGCGTCTTTTCTTACCCTATGATGAGCGGATGCATATGGATTTAACTACACATTACGTATAATTATACACACGTAATGCTCTCCTAAATTTTACCCATAAATCAAACGGAACTCAAAAATCACGCGCGCACGCGCGGACATGTATACGTATATGTTTCAGTTGTTGATTTTAGTCAATGGACGTCATTTTCATATTCCCCTTATATCAGGATTGGAATGGCCCACCGGCCACTGCGGTTTGCCACTCAACGCCACACTCACATGCATAATTGGGACTTTGGCACATCACAACAATAATTTAGACTAAAAAAAGAAATTTCGTTGGACGCTGCAAAAACTCTCTGGCAAGAAACGTGGTTTGGGTCTAATTATTAATTTATTCTACCTTAATTACATATATTTTGACATTTTTCGATGTGCCTAATAATACAAAAAAAAAAAAAAATTCTAAAAAGTTTTAAAAATTTATAAAAACTATTTATTTTTATTTTACTACATGAATTAAAAATCCACAATTTATCTCACATTATTTCATTTTATCTGATTGATTATCACTCCAAACACACTCTTCTTGATTCACTTGAAAAAATAATCTTTCTTTAATTTCCAATCAAAATGGTTTGGGTATTATTTTATTATTTATTCTATTTACACATTTCTTTTATATGATTCCCTATTCACACAAATTAATCAGTCCTCCATGTGCATTTGAAGCCAAGACAGCATAAAATATTTTAATTAACTAATTATTAGCCTGTGACGGGGATCTTTTATGTCCCTGCTCGGAGTGTGAAATTTAGTTATATAAAAAAAAGTAGGTAAATTCTGAATTGTTGAATATTTGAAGTATTTTTTAGATAGTGTGAAAAAGTTGGTTAAAGTTGATAAAAATTAAAAAAATTAGAGAAAAATTAGTAAAAGTTGTAAATGTTGAAGAAAGTTAAAAAAATTTATAAAATTTTTGGTGCAGAGAAAGTTAAAAATATTACAAATTTTTGAGGTGATTTTAGAATAACAAAAAGTTAATAAAAGTTGCAGTTTCGCAATTTATACAGTAAAAAAAAAATTAAAACTTTTTAACAATTTTTAATAAAATATAATGCTCTAAATACACTCTTTTATAAAGTTAGAAAATTGACGGTGAAACCTTTGGGCATAGGTTAGTTAGTGAAAGAGTAAGTGTGAGGTAAGACTCACATGCGTTCGATTTCTATTCTAAGATAGAACTCTTGCATTACACGAGTGACAAAAAATAAATCTTCACATCCTGCACTATCGACATATATTCCGCAATTTACGTCATTTACGATACTATGAGATAGGAACAATACAAGCTCTCAAGATTGAATTTCGATTTTTCTAAAAATTTGACGCTGTAAAGGTACACGGGCAAAAAAAATCTCTAATATGGAAGTCGAAATGGTACAAACGGAAGCAACATCCGTTCTAAAATTTTCTAATTGAAATTATAAAATATGTATAGAAACTTTTTAATATCATAATACGTAGCTTTGTCCCCCCGTTTACTATAGTTCCCACGCACAAATACGTGGATATGTATATATATATGTGCATATATATCTCTCTCGTTTGAACTGCAAAAGCCTTACCCCTTTAATCTTGGATAAACAACAAATTATACGTACCGTCAACTCCAACTCACTGCCCAAAGTCGACACCATTTCCGCTTCCGCTCTTCATTTTTCAAAGACCCTGTTGTTTTCATTCTATGGAATACTATTTTTTTAAGAAATAATTTTCGATTAACATACCGTGATAGCGGCACGTACGCTAAGATTTGACTGTCACTACTCAAACTCTCATACATGATTTGTTTGAAATGAGAATTTAGTACTGAAAAAGGAAAAGAGAAAAGAAATATAAATTTTTAAATAAGTGTATTTATTTATAAATTAATTTTCAAATTAACTATATTTAATTTTTTCAAATTTTATACGTTTTTCCTTTTATTTTTCATTACAAACTAAACATAATAAGTGATTTTGACTCTCTCTATATTTTATTTTCTCTTAACAAATTTTTAACCCAAATACTATCTTAGTAACTTCGACCAAAGCTCTTTCCTAATTCCCATTTGAAATAAGAGGCCGTTTGGGAGTCTAATTTTTAGCAAATTTTAGTAACTTTTGATTGTTGTGTTTTTTTGTGTGTTTGATAAGAAAGTGAAATTTTTAGTAATTTTTAGTAACTTTTTAAGTGTTTGGTGGTATTTTTTACTGTAGCAGAGGAATTTTTAGTAACTTTTGAGTGTTTGGTGGTTTTTATTACTATAACAGAGGAATTTTTGGTAAAACAGTGGGCCCCACTGTAATGATTAAGTACTGTAATAGAGGAATTTTTGGTAATTTTTGAGTGTTTGGTAGTGTAAAATTACTGTAGTAAAGTCAAAAGTTACACTTTTGTGTGCTGCCAAACGGCCCTTAGGATTGCTAGATTATTTAAAATATATATATATATATTTAAATCGGTAGATTTTAACCTAATAATCTCGAGCTCATTGTCTCCGAGTTGATGTCATCGCATTTCACATCATACTAGCAGCTTTTATCTTTTTTTTTTCTTAATATATATTTATATAAAAATAAGTCAGTTGATGGAACATTTATGTATGTATCAACACTTAGAGTTCTGAGTGAGGCCCGGCATGAATTATTCCTAGTATATATATATATATTTAAACATTTTGTGTGTACTTTATCGTATGAAAATAATGGAACAGTTCAAGATGAGATGAACCATATGTATAGAAGATAACACATACTTTTTTCATCTTGCGAATCATGTCGTTGTCGGGGATTCTGCCCTGGCAAATTTCAAGAACCTCAGCGCGGACCCGATCTTGCCATTCAGGGTTTGCAGCCAGGAGCATAAGGCACCACGTGGCGGAGACGGCGGTGGTCTCGTAGCCGGCCAAGTAAATGTTCTTGCAGTTGTCGACGATGAAACGATCAACGGCGTCTTGGCTCAAGTCGCTGCTCCTCGCCCCTTCCAGCAGCATTTGCAATAGGTCCTTCTCGTACCGGGCTTGCGTCCTCTCCTTCACCACGTTTAGGATCAATGTCCGAACCTCCTTCTCTAGTGCCCATGTTTCCCTGTTGTGCTTCGTTGGAAGATTCCTGTAATATATATATATATATATAAGAAAAAACAAGCCATCAATTTCTTTATCTTGAACAATTTGGGAACGTTGGTTTAATTTTTATTTTTTTAATAACAATAATTTATTTTTGAAGTATTGCGATTCAACTTCTGTAACTTGATTTATTAAATGAAACGGGTATGATGTGAAGGATTTCATCGATCCCATTACAACTATGGGAAAAATATTTTCTATTAAGGTTGGAGTAATGTTTAGTAAAATTCATTTGTATTTCCTATTAAAGGTCATATTAGTGTTTGGTAAAACAATTTTACTAACCCTACATATAGAGCATTTGAGACAGTTGACATTTGAGACAGTTGATATAGCAATTGATGATTTATGATCAGAATATTAGATTAAAATTTAATAATTCAGATCTATTCATATTTTTTTTTAAATTAAAATAATGTAAATACATCTGAACCGTTAAACTAAACATCAATGTCACGAATTGTTGTGTCAACATTCCTTTTTTATATATAAATCATTCCATTTGTAATTTAAAAAAAAAAAAAAAAAAACTACCTTATCAAAACTATGTATAAAGTGCAATCAGAATGATGTGAAGATGGCATTGACGGGTATAATTAAAGTGTATTTATGTGGGTTGATTGTGTTAAAATGATAATCTCGCAAGTATTCATATTATTCTGATTATTATTATTTAAAAAGAAAAAATCTGATTACCCTTATATCAAAACCAATAAGTAAGATCCACAATGTAATTAATGGAGGAAGAAGTTACTAATACGTACCTCATGCCGGGAAGGGCAAAGACTTTTTTGGATGCAGCTTCTTGAAGAGCTCTTAGCTTCTTAAAAATTTCTTCTCCCTTGGAGAAGTTGCTCCCAAAACAAGCTCTCGAGATTACATCCCCGGAGAAGCTTCTCATGTCCTGATCGATGTTTATTTCCGCAATTCCACCCCCACCCTCAATTCTAGCCTTCCACGAGTTTAACATAATATTTGCAGACTCATTAATTAGGTCGATCATTCCCTACAAGAATTTTAGAAAATATTAATTTACGCAAACATAATATTTTGCAAACCAGATGTTGTTTCAAATTGTCTTTTATCGTAAGCAACAGCGCAGTAGATGCTAGCTATTCTGTCAGAAAAGTTGACAAAATTATGTGTCCAATGACAATTTTGTGAATAGAGTGTCTTATCCATAAGTCTCCGTGTCATTCTGATAACTTTCTCTGCTAAAATTTTTTGCCGTAACGTCGTATTCTTAACAATGTATGGGACTAGCAGGGAATATATATATATATACCTTAACCTTCTCCATGTACAATTCAGGAGCAAGAACTTTCCTCTGGTGAGCCCAGACAGTCCCGTTTGAAGTTAGAATGCCTTGGCCAAGCAAAGCACCACGCTCCTTGTGTTGGTATTCGGGCTTCCCCAAGTCCAAGGATGTGCATGTGGTTATCTCTCTCACCATGTCAGGCTGGATCACGTGCAGTATTTGTATGTTCCCAAGAGAAAACATGAATACATCACCTGTTAATGGATTGAAAAGTCAGAAAATCGCGTTACCGGTAAATTGCCCTTGAGGGAATGCAAAGCTAAAAAGGTTTTGTCAAGACTCAAAAGAGTTGGTGTTCAAAGTGTGTGTTTGGAGTGGTAAAAAGTGAGAAAAAATAAGAAAAATTTTGAGTTCGTAATGCGTACAGTGAGATTAAGTAATGATTAAAAATTTATAGAATTTTTAAAATTTTTTAAAGATTCTTTGCAAACCAAACGCACCCAAAGTTGTCAACTTGCAAATCTAATTTTCCATTCTAACTTCGGGTTCAATTCCACCCCTAATATGATAAGATAGGGAAAGATTAATGGAAAATATCACTCGATCTCTGCTAGAATTTTTAATTACAAACGAATATATACAAGAATAATGTGAGAATCATAATTTTATAAAAAGAATTCAATTTAGGGGTCTGAATCATTCTGTTGAATATTTTTGGTTTCAAATTTTGACAGTATGATCTTACCAGTATTAAAACATAAGTAAGGCCCATTTTGAAAAAACAAAAAAGGAGGAAAAAAAAAAAACACCGATTGGTGTTTTAAGTATTTAATAAAATATCAAAAATTATCAATTTTACTGGATTGATGGGTTACTAAACTTTGCTAATTTGGGGAGTGATATAATGGTTATTCTATTTTAGCCCAACTCAAAAAATACCAAAATTTTTATCAAATAATTGAAAAACTTCAAAAATTGTTAAAATTTTTTTTTTTTAATAAATACTTAAAAGTTATTAAAAATTACTAATTCAAAAGTTATCAAAAATTATTAAAAATTTCTTTTTATTTTACCAAATACACAAAAAGTTTTATTTATCAACTTTGGACAAAAATTATCAAAAACTAGTAAAAATTTAATTTCCAAACGAGATTTTAATTCTACATAGCTAGTAAAATCCATCATAAAAAATAACATGAATAAAATAAAATACTTGTAAACACATCACTTAAAAAAAATAAACTCATAAAAATCTATTTTAATTACGATTATACTGCTATCAAATTTGATTTTGCATTGGATTATATATATGTATATATATATATGTTTATCTAATAGCATTTTCCTCGAAGAATATATGTTGTATATGCCATTGATGTCGATCAGACAGAGATTTCGAAATCAAAATACGTACCATAGAGCTTGGTCCATTTCTGAAAGAAGGGGAAGAGAGCAGAGGCACAATCATGGTCCGTGGGAGGATTTTTATCTGAAAGCTTTGCGATTGGTTTTCGACCCTTCTTGATCTCCACAACATTCCCAAGCAAAAAAGTTGGTGGTGGCCCACGGATCCCTTGCTTCCTTAGCTTCGCTCTGAGCCTCCCTGGCTCCCTCACCAGTGCGTTGTACAGACGAATGAACAACCCCAACGCACCCACCAGAGCAAGTGAGATGAAGATCTTCCCCAAAATATGAACCTCCATGGCTTTCTGATATGTATCTGTATCATCAACCCGCTTCTCTGCTTGTAAAGAGATCGGATCTTGTGGGCAATATAGGGACGCCTTATATAGCTGGTTTGAAGGGTACTTTTGTCATTGACTAGGGGTATATTTTAGTCTAATGAATGACTTGAAGACCGCAGAAAACAACTATTGAAAGTCCGTTACGTGAGGTAAAAAAAAAAAAGTATTTTTTGTCATTTTAATATTAAAAAAAAAAATGTATATATTTGGGTAAATTTTACTCTGCTCCTAAAGTTTTAAGTAATTTCATTTCAGGTTCAGAATTTGCTTTTATGCTGAGGGTTTGAATTTTTAATTATTTATAATTTCTTGTTTTAGTGGCTATTTACCTATGCACTCTAGGCCTTAATTTTTTTTAGTTGTCAGGAGCAAATTAATCGTGAGTAAAATTTTCCTTATACATTTTATGGGAGCGTTTGGTTTATCACAATACTAAAACTCATTAACTTTGATTAATTTTTTTTAATTTTTTTAATTAAATTTTATCACATATTATTTTTTATTAATTTTTTATTTGATTTTTTTCCATCCAAATAGCTCTTCAATTTATGGGTTAATTACTTTAATACCCCTATACTTAGACCCATTTACACTTTTGTCCCTTCAAGTTAAAAAATGTACACTAATAACCCTTGTATTATACATAAAAGTGCAACACCTAATAGCCGTTTTGTGAAGTTGTAAAAAGTCTTTTCTGCCCCTCTGCAACTCCTTCATCGCCTTCGACACGAGCAAAATCCAAAATCCTAGATGCTTCTAGGTTCAAATCGGAGCACAAATTTGGAGTAATAACTCACTATTTCCAACCAAGAAGCATCCGCTAGTGACCATTTGCAACCTTAAAATACTTTGACAGCGATCGAACACCACCGTAATTGAAAAGGGAAGAGAGGGGAAGAGAAGAAAATATTTTTTGGGCGCCGATTTAACTCATAGCATTCATCCCCTTCTAAACACAGTTGAAAATAAGTTTTTTTTTTTAATTTTTATTTGATTTTTTCAGCTCTTTTAGCCAGCAGCAAATTTATATATATTATATATATGTATATGTATATATGCACGGTATAACAAGAAAAAATGAGGAAGAAGATGAACACGGGAGCATTTTAGTTATTTTATTTTGAATTTCAACCGATATTTCAAACGTGCAGTGCGTGTAAGTCACGCATAGTTAAAAATCATGATTTTGTTAGGTGTTGCACTTTTATATATAGTACAAGAGTTATTAGTGCACATTTTTAAAATTAAGGGGATAAAAGTGTAAATGAGTCTAAGTATAGGGGGTGTTTAAACAATTAATCCTAAATTTATCTTTGCTCGTGAAGGAAACGACACATAAGAGTGGGAAAAGACAAGGTTGTTGGCTGGCCTGGCGGCTCCTCTGGTCTAAGGTAATTGCATTATTGGTGAGGGAATGGAATGAACTTGAGGAGAAACAATGCAAAGAGACTGGAATAAAATTGTTTTATGCGTCGCCACTTTGGAAAGTTAGTGGTCTCAAAAGAACTCATTAATTTCTCCACTTTAAGACAAAAATGGGCGGACTTGGGACGAATGAAGACGACGACGACGGCAAAATTGTGTTCATGGGAGGGTTTTAATCCGGTTATCCCTCTATTTTTCTATCTTCTTTCTGGCAACGGTAGTTCGCAAAAAACTTAGGTGCTGTTTAGAGTTCAGATTTTTTGAAAAATAAACAAAGAATTTGTAAATTTTAAATTATCTAATATTTGGTATGTTTTTCAAAAGATGTGAAAATTTTGAAAAATTAAGAAAAAAAATTGGAGAAAGATGGTAATGAGTTAGTAAAGTATTTGATGAAAAGAGTTAGAAAAAAATTAATAAAAACTGATTTTTTTTTTTAATTTATTTGATAAACCAAATAGTCTCTGGATATAATTTATCTGAAATTGACATGAATTTAATTGATTATAGAATAAATTAATTATGATATGAATATATATGTTTTTCTCAAGTGATTATTATTATTATTATTATTTTATTTATTTATTTTGGTTGAAACGTGAGCTGTCATCTTTCTTTTGTCTGCTTGAAAGTAGTAACGGGATGCAGGGATCCAAAGCATAGTTGCCAATTAGGACTTTCTTTAGAAAATTTTGTTGTTAAAAGAATATCAAACATATTGGAACACAGTCTCACCATCAATTATATTAAGAAAAATTTATATGATATCGTTAAATATAAATTTTGAGACCATAAAAATTGCAAGTGTGATTGAAATTTCTTTTTACTTTTTTTTTTTTTTAAACATTATTAGGGCATTTGGAGTTACATAAATTAGAAAAAATTTATAAAAATAACAGTCTCGTAATTCATGCAGTGAATAAAAATTTTAAATTTTGTTGTAATTTTAAAATTTTATAAAATTTTATTTTGTACCAAACGCATATTATATTAGAGTTTCATATTTCTACAAATTCTCCTTAAAATTTTTGAAAATTAATTTTGGCCTCATTTTTTTGTGAGTAATATATACAAACATCGTTTGGTGCTTAATAAAATAAAACAAAATAGTATAAAATTTTATAAATTTTTATAAATACGGATTATGAAATTATAAAATTTAAATTTTTTATTTACTGCATAAAATTTAATATATTAACTTTTATAATTTTATATAATTTTATAAAACTCTAAATATAAAAGGAGATAAGTGTTAGTTATTTATATATATATATATATATATTTGTTAGTCAAGATTGGCCGACGTCCGCAGTTGCCTGAGAAGACCAAGACTCCCTGGGCCTTTCGTCAAGAGCGTCACGTCTTTTTGGGAGTTGTTAAAATTTGATTTTCGGGTGTACTTCTGATCAATATTGACATTTTAGACCATACCCACTGAGGTTTGGTTTGCGGTTGGAGCTAACTGCGCTAGCTTAGCTGCACCGAGAACTTCTTTTGACTTTTCGGCCAAGTTGATTGCTATCATGTGTCATTTTGGAAGAAAAATTTAGGATGAAGATATTTGTATTTTTATTAGCTCCATTCACCTCACATTAAGTGAGAAAAGTTAATTAAAAAGAGTATTTATTATTTTTCAAATTTTATTATAGTGATACTATATAATATATATATTAAAAATTATTTGTGTCTAAAGATACAAAATATGAAAATTTTATAACTGTATTAAATTTATAAGGAAGTAAGTCTCTTTTAAAAACTTATGAGTTTATTTACATCTATTAAAATTATGTACCACAACTATTATGATTTTATATATGCAAAAGAAAAAATAAAATTGTAATCACCCAGTAGTACGGGACAAAAAATTAATTTTGTAAATGAAAAGAAAGAAAAGATGAAAAGAGTATGAAGGAGGAAAGTGTCACATAAGATTAAAATAAAAAAGATCATGTGAGGTAAAAAAAAAACTTTAAATTTAAAACTAGAATAAAAAAATTAAGGTGGTTATTTTTTAATGTAAATTAATTGTATTACTTAATAACATATTAATAGCTTATTCTACTTAATTTTATTCTTATCTTCCATTTCTCCTTCTAATTATTGTAATTAATTTTGCATTCATAATTTAAAGTATCCTCTAAAAGCCATTTTATTGATATTTAATAGAAATAAAAATTTATATCCTCACATTAATACGATTACTATACATTGATACAAAATGTATTTACATTTATTACGCAATAATTAGTTTACATTATAGTTGAACACTTAACATTTTATTTTTGGATATTTGCTTACACTTTTAGATTTTGTCACGCCCTTAACATAAAATGTCTGGGACGGACAGTATGGGAAAATAGGGACAATTTAAAACAAAATAAAATAAACATGTTCCAATGTCAAGTCATAATATACAATAACATGCATCAGAGCACTACAACTGCCCCAATTCCCCATATAAATAATTATACATCATACATCATCAATCCACAATGGGACCCACAAACCGGATCGCACAAATAAAGTACAATAATTTCAAAAAGACCAAATAATGACTAAGGTCTCCAGCAGTCAACTCAAGTCGGGATGGTCACTACCCTACCTCCCTATATCACCTGTAATAATGAGAGGGTGAGCCAACTAGCCTAGTAGATAGGACAGTGCCAGTGTGCACCAGTGTACATATATAACACAGCATATATATACACAACAACAATATAAATATGCATT
>JAVXUM010000011.1:3637202-3649597 GCA_035590655.1 Pouteria glomerata | reverse complement strand
CTACTTATTAGGCAGGCTTCATTCCCCCTCCCAACCGATGTGGGATCTCACAAATAAAGCGGAGAAACATTGCTTTGTCAGTAAATAAACAAAGAAAGAGGAGAAATGATAGTTTCACTTTTTAGTATACAAGAGTCTTGGACCATTGTCCATGGTGGAAATGCTGCTATTTGGTAATTATGATGCTATTTGCAAGGTTGTATACTTGTTTAAGTGGATTACTGATAACCTGATGGCTCAAGTTTGAATTTTTTTGAATCAGTTTTCTTGCTAGGCTATTTATGAATCTAAGATGAAGATTTGCTTTTCAACATTTTAAAGTACATGATATGTACCCAACCTCTTTGACAAGCATGACTATATTGAAAGTTGTGGTCTCAGAGAACCAAGCTGTAATGTAATATCTTATCCTAATGCTGGAATTCCTAGTCCCCTTGTATTAGGAAGATAGTGCTGCATATTGGGATGACTTTATTTAATCTGTTATTATTAAGTGCATGCATCTTTTCTTTTGTTTTTGTGATGATATACCATTTCACTAACTCGGTTTCTATTGTCATTTTTGAATGGCTTCTATCCATAAAGAGACAACAGTGCATTGGTTTACTCTTTTACAATGAGCTGCTGCGCATATTCTATCTACTCCGGATATGTGACTACAAGAATGCTGCTCAACATGTTGAGAACTTGGATGCTGCTATGAAGGCTGACATGCAGCACATGCGGCACATCCAGGAGCTGACCAAAGAACTTAATGCATTAAATATCAGTCTCTCACGGCCTGACTTGCACTACAGAGAGAGGTCGGCACTTTCTGAAAAGCAAGCTCAGCTTGAAGAACAGCTCAGTAACATTACTGGACTGAGTTCAGCAGGCAAGGACTCTTTGGAACCAGCATATTTTGGAAATGTAAGAAGGGCCTGGGGAGATAAACTTGAGTTGGCACCACCACCTATTGATGGGGAGTGGCTTCCAAAAAGTGCTGTTTATGCACTTGTTGAACTTATGGTTGTCGTTTTTGGGCGTCCAAAAGGACTTTTTAAGGAGTGTGGAAAGCGGATTCAATCTGGTCTGCAAACAATCCAAGGTTGGTTTCTTTTGGTAAGAGATAATGATGTCCTTTCCTTGTAGCCAGTTTCCACTATTTGGTGTTAAATGTTAACGCTGGATGCTTCCAAAAAAAAAAAAGGTGTTAATCCTGGCATTAGTGTCATCTCTTGCTTTCCTTGTGTTGAGTCCCTCACTCATGCTTAGCCATCCAACTCAGGAACAACTGTCTGATCTATTATGAAGTTTGAATTGTTTTCTTTTGTTCTCTTTCCTCGTGTCTTAAAATGAAATACTATTCTTCTTTCCCATTTTCTTTTGTACCCTTGAGAAGTGAGCCTTTGCGCTTGTATCCACTCTTTCCATCCTTTTGAGTTTTTATGTTTGAAAATTTCCCACATGTTATATATTCCTGGAAAATACGAATAGAAGATGAAACTGTAAGATCTGAGATATTTGAATATGGTTGCTAGTTTGTGCTTATGATTCCACCAACTGTTTGAGTATGGGGCATTAAATAATATCCAAATTTGCTCCAGACAGGAATATGTGAATTGTCTGTTAATTTTATACAGTTTCTCTTTATATTCATGAAGATAAAACCAGCCATTGTGTGGAACAATGCAACCAAAGTCCTTGACCTTATGGATAAGTTCTGAACTTATTAGAGGATGATACTGATGGAAGCTGACAAATGTGTCTAGTTGATGTCCACACACGACATTTTGGTTCCTGGGGAAAGTCCGCAAGTATCTTAGCTAGAGGTTGTAGAGGATGGCTGATATCGCACATGAGATAGACTAGAATCATTGCCCATATTCCTTTGCTTGGTTGAAGTTTGTGGGTACACGGGCCACGACAATAAGGCCAAGGGTTCATTAGTACCTCCTACATGGTACATCTTGAGATGTAGACTCCTCCCACGTCGGTGATTGTCAAGGATACGTCTATTGATCTAGAGAGAGAGAGATCTAGGAGGAATCATTTCCTTATAGGGCTGCGTTGGTTAAAGGCTGGAACTTTGCCCAATGAATACGGAGCCTTGACTCCTATCCTAAAGCACTCTGCCTGGCCTATATAAACCTCCTCCTTTGGAGAGTCCATCATTTTCACTCTTCATTACTACTACCATCATTGCTCTCTCTCTCTCTCACTCTCACTCTCACTCTAGACTGCCTTGGTTCTCACCCCCTTCACAGGCCTCCGGTGACCTCGCCAACAACCAACATTGTTCCTAGAAGGCTAGACCCATCTAGGTCTATACCTCCCACAAAATTTGTAGGAACTTCTAATGTTGCTATGTTTGTAAATATCAATATGATCGTTTTGGGCTGAGGTGTAGAATCATCAGTGAAGTGCGCAAATCTGTTTGACAAAAAAGATGATTGAGCCGATTGGCACCTCTAACAATTTCAAACTGAAGTCATATTCCCTTGAAGTTATTGCTAACAATGGGTAAGGATTTTCATGCTTGTACTCCCTTGACAAATACTCACAAATGTTTCTGTGCCTTTGTTTATATTGTCCATTGCCATTATTTTCCTTTTCTGACAAGTGCATTATCATCTTCCTATATCATCAAGACATCAACTTGCAAGCTTTACAGTGCTTACTAGGATTAAGAAACACAAAGTGTAAATTATTGCTTTTGTTAAACTTTGACATATTGGTGTCAAAAATTGGCACCGGAAAAAGTCCAAGTTGACCTCTTTAAAATTTTGATTTGTAGTAAATTATGTGAAATCAGAATTTTACATCTTAAAGTCACTAGGATTTGTAAATCTTTAAGCTTTATTGATCTTCAGATATTTATGATGTACAACTGTGTCTTGTGCAGATGAGCTTGGGAAGCTTGGAATCAATGATGGTGTGAGAGGTGACCCTTCATATTTTTAACTATTATTACCCATAACTAAGTTTCTTCATTGTTTAAATTACCAGTTGTAGGTTTTTAAATGAAGGTGCTTCATTAGTCTTGACTTAATTTTCTTTAGAGGAGCCCATTGTTATTTGTACCAAAATCACAGTTCCATTTTTGTTAAGGGTACTAATATGAGCTTTTTTTGAGTTTTTTTTTTTTTGTCAAGCAGAAGTGGATTTGCATCATTCTGCCATTTGGATGGCTGGTGTGTATTTGATGATTCTGATGCAATTCCTTGAAAATAAAGTTGCTGTGGAGCTCACACGATCTGAATTTGTTGAAGCCCAGGAGGTAGGTAAATTGCTTCAATTTTAGTTATAGTTCTAGCTGTTTGTGCTGGAGTACATATTCATATTGCTGAGGCCATCTGCAGAAAGAATGATTTACCAATATGCCCATCTGAAAATGATTTACCAATATGCCCATCTGAAAAGTTAAGGTCATTTGGGTTTTGTAACTGTGAAGTCTCATTTCTTTTGGTCCAATCTTGCCTTGAGACAGTTTATGAGGGCACCATAAAATATAAATGGCTTTGGTTATAAAAAAAAATATATATATATATATATAATAAAATATAAACAGCGTGTTTAAGTCTTTTGAGAGAACTACAGTGCTTCTAAAAAACATCTGATTTAGTATTTTGCTTATTCTATGCAAATCAAGTGGCGTTTGAATTTGAGATATGGTTCTGAAATTCATTGCAAGAGTAAATTTCTGTCCTTTGGTTTCAATAGAAGGAAACTGGGTGTTTTGTTGATCAGGTCTTGTATTGGCATCCTACTTCTATCATGGAAATGAATAAGTTGCAAGCTTTTGTGACCAAGAAAAGAGAATTTTCAATTTTGGTTTTGCACATATGTTGTACTTATGTTTGTTGACTGGCAAAGGTTATAAACTATAATAATATGGTGGTGCTTATAGAAATTCTTTTTGTGATATTTATGTTTATCATATGCCTTTGCTTTGTGAAATACATTTGTGAGAAATTTTTTGTGCCAAAAATTGGATACAGAGGTTAGTAGGGTGAAGATTATCACAAAAACTGTGAGCTGGAACCATGCACTTGAGCAACAAATCGTTAAGCTCAATGTTATTTGATGACTCCCTCTTACTAAGACTCGGGTAGAAACTTGTGTCATATCAACAGCATAGTAATTTCTTTTTTCTATACTTTTCACCTGCAGTGGTCACATATTTCCTTTTGTGTTCTGAAGGAGTGTCACAATGGGTGCAGTCCATTGGTCTAATGTTAACGACAAGGAAAGCTTTGACTCATTGAATCAATATTGACAATGACTACGAGGGAGGGTTCGTTTGCAGCCTAAACACACACATTTGACTGTTTGAATTGCAAGCCTATCTTGAAAATCACATGGTTATACTGATTGCAGGGAACAGTGTTTTTATAGAGGATGAGGTTGAAGTTATTTTTGGTGTAGCATTTAGTTTATTTTAAAGGGAGAAAAATTGGAAATGATTTCTTAATTTATGGAAGCCTAGATACTGGCTTCTTTATAAATCATGTTTTTTTTTGGGCTGAGAGGCATCATAGATCTTTTTTAATATAGAGATTGGATTTTTGTTCATTTGATATTGCTGGGGGTTGGGTGGTTAATCTGTTGGATGTACTTTTGAATTTCATTTTGGGTAAAGGAAGATACATAAGCTGTTCTAATATAGCTTTTCCCTTGCATAAATGGGCACAATTTTGTTTTGATGTTTGTTCTATTACACCTAAAAAAAAAATGGATATTGCCTTTTCTTCATGTGGCATGTTAAAATGCCTCCTTATTAGTGGTGACATTTGGTAAATTGTTCGTACTGAGAACTGGTTAGTTATTTTTCATCCATTCCTATATATGAATTTTTCACCTGATGTTGGTTTTGGATGCATGTATAGTCTTTTTCAGATTCTGATATGCTTTATAAATTCTAGAGAGTAAACATGATCTGTACGTTTGCAGGCTTTGGTGCAGATGAGAAATTGGTTCATTCGCTTTCCCACAATTTTACAGGGTTGTGAGAGCATTATTGAGATGCTTAGAGGGCATTATGCTCATTCTGTTGGCTCTTATAGTGAAGCCACTTTTCATTTTATAGAAGCAGCTAAGGTATGTTGTTAAATACTACAGTTTTTTGTGTGTGTGTGTGTGTGTGTGTGTGTGTGTGTAATAATACTTCAGCTTGTAGAAGTAGATATTAGCTAATGTGCAGTTGCATGATTTAGGTCATCACTACAGTTCTTTTTGTGTGTGTGTGTGTGTGTGTGTGTGTAATAATACTTCAGCTTGTAGAAGTAGATATTAGCAAATGTGCAGTTGCATGATTTAGGTCATGGTTTTACTCAGTGTCAACAGGCTCCAGCCCATCTTATTTCTTAAGGTGTATCAGTTGTTATCTATCAATGGTTACACGGACAATGGAAAATAAAAGTAGGAATTCCCCCTTTCTCCTTGTTTCTCTTGGTAATTTTCAGCTGTGCTATAGTAAAGAAGCTGAAGATGGTTATATTTTGTATGTAAGGGAAAAAATCTGTTCAAGCAAAAAATATTATCCAAGAACCACAATTGGTAGGTTTATTGCTAAATCCTTTAATTAATTACGCCCGAGAGAACTAGATTTCCACTTAATTTCTAGCATTGACGAAACACAAATTTCATTGTGCTCTGATTTATAGAAATAATAACCATCCCATAATGTGGTGAAAATAGTTGTCCACAGCAAAGTCTTGCAGTAGCGAATTACAAAATGTGCCAAATACTGATGAATTGGGTTGGCCTAATTATTGTTGAGTCCTGAATTGCCAAAACGTGTGGCATCACATGCTTCAATTTCTATTATTTTCCTTTTATTATTATTTCATTTTATTTTATTTTGGTCCAATGTTAGTAAACTGGAAATGTTCGAGATCTGGTAGTATTTTTTCTACCTTGTTAAATAAGCAGTAATCAGGTATCTTCTTTAGGCTGTTTGATTTAATACTCCTGATATCTTAGTGACTTGAACTGGGATTGTAAGATATGATATTGTAGGTAGGCTTGTCAATCGGTTGGATTTGGTTTAAATCCAATCCGGACTGGATCTAAAAACATTATACCAGATTCGATATATTCGATCCGTGACCCATTATTTTTTATTGCAGAAAAATCAATTTGTCTTCTTACAAAGGAAAAGCTATTTTTTTTTTTGGGGGGCGGGGAGAAGACTTTTTTTTTTCCTAGAACAAAAACGCATCCGCCTTGGAAGCATAGAACATGGACTACTAGGCTGTGCAGATTGTGAATCACAAGTTGTGGAAATTTATTTTTTACTGGGTAAATGGATTGGACCGGATTTTACAAGATTTGATCCGACTATTTTTTGATTTGGATCAGATTCATTATTATTGAATCTGGATTAGATCTAGATCTGATAGATTTGATCCAGACTCGACCCATTGATGGGCCTAATTGTAAGTGGGTAGAAAGCACAAATATAGACTTCCAAATGAATCTATGAAGTATAAACACTTCAAAATGAGTGTTATATACATGAATCACATATACATGCTCATTGGACAAACCACTTGGCATGTCTAATTTTTGTATCATATTTTCATCCTCAAATGCTGTTTGGACATCCCATTGGAGAGATTTGGGATTATTTTGCAATTTCTAAAACTATTTTGGTGGCAAAAATTAATTTTTTTAGTCATCTGGGGCAAAATTGGAACTAAAAGTTTTAATGTTTGCTTTGAGCCGCCGTGGTCCCAAAAATTGTATCATCTTTTTCACTTTTGTATGCTGAATAATGTTTTTATATACAGAATGTTGATGCAAGAGTATTTTTTTCCTATGCTTTGGTTGTTTGCATATGTTATATTTGTAGTTAACAAAAATTTTAGTTTTTGCTTTATTCCCACCATGTCTGCCTCATTTTTTCAAAATCACAATGATCTATGTTTATATCCTTCCTAGTTCTGAATATTTTGCATGTGTTCAATAGAATCAATACTACATAATTCGTTTTGCTCTATAGACTGAAGATATTGTTTGTAGGGAAAATACTTAATTTTTTGAATTGAATTTAAAAATAATAAGATAATAAATAGATTTTTTTTCAAAAATCAATAATTTTTACTCAGTTAAGTGTAAAAATAACACAAATTAATTTTTTTTCTTTTCCATCATAAATTCATATTCCAGACATAAGTTAAAAAGTTAATATTAAGATGTAGCAGTCACATCTAAAGTTCTGGTATATCAGTACTGAAGATGGTGATTTTCACATTTCGGTATTAATGTGTAATATGTAATAAAAAGTGAAACAAGTTGTGAAACTATTAATAAATTGAATACTCTTTTAATATTTGTTGAATACTTATTGAAACAAGTCTTTTTAATTTTTATTTTTATTTTTTCAAAAGAAACACTCAATTAAGTAAAAAAAAAAAAAACTTAAAAGTGACTAAAATACATTCCTATTAAGCAGTTAATAAAAAATAAAATAAAAATCTACAAAACAAGTACACATCTTTTACCTGTTACGTCTTATTTCATAAGGTGTCTCAATTCTTTATGAAATGGAGATGATCTCTATATGTATTTGCAGTGATCAGTTGTTGGACCGGCTTACATTGTGTGTTTTACTTTTAGCTGACTCAAAGCAAATCAACGCAAGCTATGTGCCATGTTTATGCAGCTGTTTCTTACATTTGCATCGGTGGTCCAGAATCTTCTGCGCAGGTCAAATTATTTCCTGTTATCAGATTTTGATGTTATGTTAGCAATTGTTATCTAAGCTGTAATTTCTGAATGCAGGCTTTTGATTTGATTGGACCAGTTTTCAGAATGATGGATTCTTTTGTCGGCGTTAGAGAGAAAACCAGTGTTCTCTTTGCTTATGGTTTTCTATTAATGAGGCAGCACAATCTACAAGAAGCCAGGTAGGACATTCCAGTTTTCAACAACGCGTGCTGAGTAGGTTAATTATTTGAAAAAAAAAATTGTGCTGAGTTGAGCAGTTACTTGGGGATTTTTCTAGTTTGTAGCATTTGAATCTATTAAACTTTCCTTATTGGTATTTCACATTAAACCATACCCCATCTTAGGAGAAGGTTTATTCACGGACCATGACTACGAAGGTGGTCCCTTGCTACAAATCCACACTGATACACATTTGCAAATAGCATCACAAAAAATGTGTTGGTGTTATTAGTGTGAGAATGGTAGATCATGGACCAAGGTGAGATGCCCCATGAGCTGTTTGGCACCATTTGAGTTTGAGAAGAACTGCATTTGCTATGTTAGAAACTAAGCAAAATGGATTGCGATTTGGAAGTGGATCAAGTTTTGTGCATTTCCTTTTATTAGGAACATGGTTCTACTATGAAGCTTCAATGTGTTCCCATGGACTGCATATTTTGGTCAAGGCCTAGTGGCTGGTGTAAGGATTTAAAGATGGATTTTCCATATTTGAGGCCGAAGCTTTCCTAGGTAAAATTGTGAATGACAGAATGTTGGAAACACCTTTTAAGCTTCAAGTTGGTGGCTCAAAAACTTGGGAAGAGTAAGACTGGCCCCAGATAAGTCATTAGTGGGATGCAACATTTATCCATTGTCTGAAATTGAACATGACATTATGCCTTTGTTAGGGGCCATATAGAATGTTAAAAGAAAAAAAAAAAGGTGAAATTTTTTGGAATTTGGAGTGTGAAAAATTGCTTTGAAATGATGGTTGAATGTTTATGTTTGATTTGATATAAAGTTGTTAAAAATTATATAAAGTGACACGTGTCAAAATTTTAGTGTATAACTTTGAAAATTTTTGGAATTTTGTGAAATTTTTTGATACAAATGTTAGTCCGACTTTTTCAAAAATCTAGCAAAATCTATTAGAACATGCTATAATGGTTTGTTCCAATGGATTTTGACAAACTTTTTGAAAACGTTAGAATTTTTTGGAGTTTGAAAAAGTTATAACTTTCAAAATTTTTTAGAGTTTTTTGAACTTAGTTGGAGCTCCAAATGGCCCCTTTATGTTGAATGTCACAACTTAAATCCACATAGTAAATTTATCTGTTACGATAAAATGGAAACAATAATTAGAATAATATGCATTCAGTGGTATTTGTAAAGTTCTCTGCAATTCTGAAGCATTAGATCACAAGTTGGAGTTTGTTGTCAGTTGTGTGTGTATGGACATGAATGGGGGTTATGATATTGCCCTAATAATCACTATACCATCTTGGATGTTTTACTATGACTTTGCCCGGTTCCTTAGAGGTGGAGTATGTGTTCTATTTATGCACCCCCTCTCCCTCGCATTCTCTCTCATTGGATCACAACTTGGTTGCAGAGTTCGACTAGCTACTGGTCTGCAGGTCACACACAATCATTTGGGAAATCTTCAACTTGTTTCACAGTATTTGACTATACTTGGAAATTTGGCACTTGCTCTTCATGACACCGGCCAAGCCAGGGAGATCTTGAGATCTGGTCTCACTTTGGCAAAGAAGCTCTATGATGTCCCAACTCAGATTTGGGTCCTATCAAATTTGACAGGCACGTCTTAATCCCCACCTTTCTTTTCAGGAATCCAGTTGGTTTGTACTAATAAAGGAGTGGTTTTTCAATGGAATGGCCAAGTAAACTGGGATAAACATCTTTTGATTTATGGTATATACACATTAGTTCCATGATGTTTCCCTATCTTCACTTTTTTTATTATAATATCAATTTACACATCATAAATGAAGTGGCTCCTTGATAGTGTAGAACTGGTAACCAACATATGAAGATCAGGGTGCTCTGAAGTGTGACCACTTAAATTTTTTGAGTTCTAATGGTAGTCTTCACTGCCATTTAAGAATTTAAATGGCAAATGATGTGTCTTATCTGTTCTGTCTGCAAATGACCATATGGTGATTTGCCAGAATGAGAGCAATATAATTTATTTAAGTTTCCTGCCACTAAATGAATGACCTTTATGGAAGAAAAGGTATATATATATAAAAAAAAAAAAAAGGAAAAAATGCTTATTAAAGATTCATTTAAGGTAATTCATAAGAATTTCTAATAACATGGATTGGCATTATGTACAGGTTCTGCCTAGCTGTGATCTGACAATGTTTTCCCTTTCTTGTCACCTGACTTGGTGCGGGACTAATAAAGAATTAGAATTGAGAAGGAGTAGGGGACGAAGAAAGGAGAAAGGAGCTTTGATAGGGAGAAATAGAGAAGTAGAGAGGAGGAAGAAACACAGACGGAAGCCAAGCTTCATAAGCTACAATATTTAATATCCTCAATACAATGATCAACCCACTTTTAGTCTTCTATATAAGTAAGCAAGAGGAAGAAGACTAACAATCCCCTTGGGCAAAATTAGTCCACTCGAGTAATTAATAGACAGTCCCAAAATACAATACAACTCATCTCAATGAAGCCTTGGCCCCAAATTAGTTGGGGGTCAATTATACGAATCCTTTTCTTCCATTCATATCTATAAGGGTTATGTTTTCCACAAGCTTATTTGTCCTTTTAAGGTTTTTTTTTTTTTTTTTTAAAAAATTTCATTTCATGTAGTCCAAATGGTGGAGCATTTCAGGTATCTTGTATAATCGAAAAATTCCTCTAAAGGTTAAAAGAAAGTATTATAAAGTAGTGGTAAGACTTGTGTTATTATATAGATCAAAGTGTTGGGAAGATGGCAGTTACGAAGATGAGAATGTTAAGATAGATGTGTGGGATCACAAAGAGAGATAGGATTAGTAACGAGGAGATTGTGGGTAAAGTAGGAATAGTACCGATTGAAAATAAAATGAAAGAAAATCGACTAAGATAGTTCGGTGATGTTAGAAGGCGTCCAATTGAGGCACCTGTTAAAAGGTGTAAAAGTATGAAAATTAGCAGCAGTTGGAATGGGAGAGGAAAATCCCAGAGCAGTTGGAAAGTAATTATTAAACATGATCTTGCTTACATGGATCTAATGGAAAATATGGCCCTTAACAGATTTGATTAGCGTCGTCAAATCCATATAGCTGATCCCACCTAGTGGGAAAAGATTTAATTTGGTTTGGTTTGGTTCATTTCATGTAGTCTTTAACGTACCTTTTGCCATTTTTACATATTCTATTTGGATCCACTTATTCTTACTTTCTTGCATATATTTAAGACTATATTAGATATGACCAAACCATTTTAAAAGACCTATCAAATTCTCTTCCATTGGTGCCACCTAGTTTTTTTTTTTCAATCATATTCATTTCTCGTCCTATCTCTTTTTGTATTATTATACATTTATTTTACCATCCTTATTTCTGCCACATATTTTATGAGTATGTTATTTTTAATGGTTCAACATTCTGTACCATATGACATTTTTGGCCTTATAAATGTTTTATAAAATTTCGTTTCAAATTTTAGGTATTATGTGGTTACACAAAGCACTCACGACCCTTGGGTTGGCGGGGTTGGGTGGAGTAGACATGACTCATTAGTTTTTAGAGATCTCCTTACGTGCCCATTAACTCGTTTCTATCCCACTAATTTTTTTTATTTAGCTTATATTTTTTGATAATTCAATTCTAAGATTTTCTGAGTTTTTCCAAAAAACAAAAAAAAAAAAATTCTAAAATATATTTTATCTTTTCATCTTTTTACCACAATCCTCCTCTTTTATCTAGACTTGGGATTTGGGACTAGTTTGTGCTAGTAAAAATGAACATTAAGCGCACACAGATGGAGTCACAATCCCAAAACACAATAACATAATAAAATAAAACTACATCTCTCATAAAATAAACTACGGATGTTCCCTTCATGACTCCATTTTCATTGGAGTTGAAATTGTGATGCATTTTTGTGATTGGCGTTGTTTCTTTGGTTTACAACTCATGCTGCTATTTTTTGTGCAGCTTTGTATCAGCAATTAGGTGAGAGAGGCTACGAAATGGAGAATCTTGAGTATCAGAATAAAAAGGTGGAGGATCTGCAGAAGAGACTTGACGATGCACGTTCATCTATTCATCATATTGAATTAGTAAGGGCCTCTATTTTCTCTTGCACATAATCTCCTACTAAAAATCACCCAAGGATATCTGGCCAAAATAGCCTTTAATAGATTTCAAGAGCTATAAGCTCTCAGTTTTCTTGACTTTTCGTTGGCTATGAAACGTGAACAGATCGACAAAGTGAAAATTCAAGTTCATCAACTGCACGAGCTTGACACCAAGCGTGCAATGGCTGGTCCGTCAATGGGAGTCAATCTGGACATTCCAGAATCCATTGGTCTGTCAGCCCCTGCACCTGCTCCATCATCAAGGCTTATGGATTTAGACATTGGAAGACGCGGAAAGAGGAAAATATAGCCCCAGCTGCTTGCAAATTGTTCGTTTTTTAGAAACTCCTCTCTTTTTTTTTTTTCATTCCCCTTCCTCCCTCCTTTGATG
>JAVXUM010000011.1:3604600-3621688 GCA_035590655.1 Pouteria glomerata | reverse complement strand
TCAATTAGGAAACTCTTTCTTCAAATCCAGATATATTTAAATCTGCCATATTTAATTTAAGATTTTGTATGGTGTTGTCACAAAAAAAACTTTACAGAAAGCAATAATGAGAGCATTTCTCAAGGCCATTGATGAGCGGGTTTAGGATTCAGTTACTAAAAGGTGGACACCTCCTATTATTAGTGATACAGAAGTTACACTGAAACTAAAAAGAGACTAGACAACTACTGATAATGAGGTTGCAGGATAAAATAGCAAAACTCTAAATGTAATTTTCTGTAGTGTCTTATAGAATGATCTCTAAGTCACTGATGAAGGTACCATTATTGTCAAAATTACCGAGTTACAATGCTTGACCACTAGCTTGAAGTTATCCACATGGTAGAAATCTTTCCTCAGTCCAAGATAGTTAGGAAAATTCTTTGATCCTTACTCCAGGGGTTTCAGCCTAAGGTTATTGCTATTGAAGAAAGTAAAGATGCTGATTAAATAAAGGTAGAGGAATTGGTGGTCTCACTGCAAACATATGAAGTAAAATTGAACCAGAAGAAAAGAAATAAGGGAATTGCTCTAAGTTCTATGAGCAAGGAGGCAGATGAAGAATTTGATACATCTAAAGTAAGTGCTAATGACATTGCCTCCTTAGTTAAGAAGTTCAAATGTTTTTCTAAAAAGGCTCCCTTCAACAATCCATCAAGGTTTAATAAAAGAATGAAGAAGAAATTTGGGAAAAGCTTCAAAAGTGAGAAGAAAAAAGAAAAATTTAGAGATAAACAATGCTTTGAATATAAAGGTTAAGGTCATTTTGCAAATGAGTGTGCAAATAGATTGAAGTAAAAGAACAAGAAAGTCTTTACTGCTTCATGAGATAATGAAGATGATTCAAAAAGTGAAAGAGATCAGGATGAGGAAGATTCTTTAGGGCCAGAAGATAACTCATCAGAGGTTCTAGAATTTATGGTAAAGGTAGATGAACTTTCTCAAAAGAAAAATTATGAGTCTATTAGGTCATTGAAGAAATCAAGTTAAGATAACAGGAGTACCACTTTAGAATTTGAGGGGGAGAAAGACTTACAAGAACAATTTAAGTTATTGCAAGAAAAATATAATGAGTTGTGTCTTTAGAGCTTAACTCTCGGAAGGCGTAAAGCTAAAGCTCTATCTGAATTCAATGATGTTGAGACGGAGAAAGAAAGATTGATAAATGAAGTTGAAGGGTACCAGACCAAAGTCACTGAATTAGAAACAATGGTTAAATCCTTAAAGAGGAATGAAGAGAAGTTGACATCTATAAATTTGGACTTAAAAAAAAAAAAGTAGAGGAATTGAAAAAGAACATTGTCAAGACAACCAACTCTTTCAAGAAATGGAAATTAGTCAACAAGAAATTAGATGATATCTTGGAAGCTCAAAAATACCCAAATGATATCTTAGGTGTGCAAAACTGTTTCCAACAACCTCAATTCAAATGAAGAATTAATCAAGTTTCTCCATGTAACTAAAGCTGAAGATAGATATCAAGAAAAGAAGAAGGTGGTGAATGAGTCGAAGGCATCTCTGCCTTTGACGAGCAACTCAAGATCTGGAAATGGAAGCTTAAAGAAGAATTCAAAAGGGAACCAAAAGTTCCAACTGAAGGTATTCCTTAGGGTAATAAGGTAAAGAATCTTGTTAAAAGTAATTCTTCTTCCAATTACTTCTCAAGGCATAAAGGTAACAAATTTTTTAAACTTAATATGTTTAATTCACATTCTAGACATACAAAGAAAAATGTTCTCATAAGCCACCATTGTGGCATTAGATGCCATATCAAACCACACTATCACAAATTGCATAGATTATCATCAGACTATATTGAGTTTAAGGGTAACTCTAACAAAAGTTTCACAGGAAGATATTTCTTGACTAATAGGTTTAGCGGTCTTCACATTCATGAATGTGGTGAGAAAACAATTCCATTCAATCCAACTAGAGTTGTTACTAATAATAGACTACCCAAACCAAGGACTAAGACCATCACAAGAAAAAAATCTAAAGGTGAAAGTTAATCTAAAACTAAATCTAGAAAGTGTGGATTAGATGTGATGATTTGAAAGGTTATGTTGCTCATAGTGCATTTAAAGCACAAAGTTCTAATTTATGGTACTTGAACAGTGGTTGTTCCAAGCACATGTCCGGCATTAAATCTATGTTTTCCACCTTGAACGATTGTGATAAAGGGATAGTTACTTTTGAAGATGGTGTGAATTCGGAATCTCCCCCTTTAACTGGAGCGCCTTTTCTTCTGTTTGCTCTATTGTTCTATTCAACCTGGCTTCAGAGCTTGTAAAGAGCCCATTAACTCATTAAAAGAGAAGACAGATAGATCCTTAGATTCCTCTATGGCAGCGAGTACATGATCAAATTTCGGAGTTAAACTCCTTAAAATCTTTGCAACAATAGTTTGGTCAGAATATTACTCACCATATGTTCTCATCTACCTTACAATGACCGATATCTGTGAGAGGAAATCTTGGACAGATTCTCCATGCCGCATTGAAGCAGTCTCAAAGTCACGCCAGAGGAGCTAGAGCTTCACCGCAATCACTTTTGAATCACTATAAAATTCTTTCTTTAGAATCTGCCATGCTTCTTTAGAAGTATTTGCTGCAACAATTTTGGTGAAGATGCTCTCGTGCACTGCCTGCTGGATGGAGAAGAGAGCTTTTGACTTTTTTTTCTTGTTTTCTCTTAATCAATCATCATCATCTGGATCGGGGTAGCCATTCTCAACCAAGTCCCATAGTTCCTAGGATTTAAACGAAGTCTTCATCTTGATGCTCCAGAATTCGTATTTTTCTCTGTTGAAGATTGGGATCAAGGGTTGAGATGCCGAGATTATTTTTGCTGCCATACCTGCAGAACACTTAATCTCGTGTTTCTCACCCCCATGTGTTTCTCTCAATCACCCAGTCAAGAGACCAAACTGACTCTGATACCACTATTGTTGAAGCAAATACTTAAGAAAACCTCACATTCACAGTAATAAAGAGCCCACAACAATTGAAGACTGAGAAATATTTAAATTGCTGCAATTTAATTGAACAGAAACCTTGTCTATTTATAGGCAGTACAAACAATGTAATTAAAAAATTAATTCAGAAAATTAAGCCACTTTAACAGATGCGTGACTGTTAACAGGACACGTACTGTCTATTTATGGGCAGTACAAACAACATAATCAAAAAATTAATTTAAAAAATTAAGTCACTTTAACAGATACATGACTGTTAACAGGACACGTACTAACTTGCATGACTCTAATGTGATTGTTGACAAGAAACATACACGACTTTAACAGTAAAAGAGAAAAAATAGGAAAGAAAATAGGAACAGTAACTACGTTTTCTAACTTCTTCAAGCTAACTGAATTTGAATCAACTTTCAACAGAGGAGCTGTAGTGAGGAAAAGAGAGGGGCAACAAACTCCAGTTTTGCCCCTGTGGAGACTACTGCTAGCTGCTAGCACTGGTTGTGATGCGCGAGATAGCAGCTTCATTCAAGTTCATTTTCTTCCTGCTCCTCCTTCTCCTGCTCCATTAGTATTTGCAAGAAAGCTCGCTACCACCTGCTGGAAGCTACACAACTACGACCTTCCTATCTCTAAAATGAACCGCGGTGGCCTTCTTCCTGCTCCAAGGCTTTGTTGTCTCCATCATCGCCACCTTCATCCGGACGAGGCCCTCGACCTCCTCGATCCTTCCCCCAGTTCCCCTGACCTGCAGGTACACTCACAAATCCCTATTTGTTCATTCTTATACATTGATGATCTCTCTCTGGCTATTGATTAATTGGGTTTGATTGTAATTGTGATTTGTTCTTATGGGATTAAGTTGGCTTTTTGTTTTTCCTTTATTCCTTGTTTTTTTTTTTTTTTTTTTGCCTTTTTTCGGATGAAATTCTTTCAGTAAGGTTGTGCCTTTAGGTCTCGGCCCTCTTGGGTCTATTTTAGGTTTCATTTTTATCCTTCTGTCAATTGTGGTTGGTTCTCTGTCATTTATGAATTGTTGTTGCTTTGTTCAACTTTGTTAAAATTATCATGTTATTTTGTTTGATTTTGATCCACATCATGTAAGGGCTTTGGATTCTTCTGTATTTAGCTGTTTGGATTTGTTTTACTGCCTACATTCTCCAATTCAAATTAATTCATGTTTAATCTCATTGTCGGCCATGGGACATTTTCTCTCTTAAGTTGCATGTTTTGAAAGAAAAGGGAGAGGCTGACATCGACCTTAGATGTCAATTTTGTAGCATCAAGGTCGGAGACCGTTGGATTAATAGAATCATTTATACTATTTTAACTTAAAAAATGCGTGAATGTATGTAAACATCCAACGGTCCCAATCTGCTGTTAGGGAGATGACATTATTTTTGAAGTCAACCCCCTCTCCTCCCCCAAAAAAAATGAAAAATAAAAAATTCATTTTGGAAAGGTTGTTCTTCATTCTATTATTGCTTGTAAATTGTAACGTGGGGGGCCTGAACTTGTCTGCCTTTAAAATGAATTTCTTATTCATTTCCAGTTTTAGAGTATCTTAATATGCAACATCAGTCAACAAATATCTGTCTGTAACTACGCAATTGTATATGAATGTTGATGCTGATGTACTAGAGATAATTTGGAAGGTTATGTGAGTGTATTTAACTTATTTGGAAGTCATATGTAGGGTCTCGAGATGTGTTTAGTTGGACTTGTTTGACAAAACTTTCAATTTTCAGTTTTTGTTTTCATTTTTTTTTTTTAAATAAACATGAAAACTCGTTTGATAAAATTGTTTTCAGTTTTCAATATTCAAAAAAAAAAAGAAAAATGAAAACTGCTTTCAAAATTCTTAAAAATTATAGAAACATAAGAATACATCATTTTTCTCTGCCGCCACCATTGTCAATCACATCCACCTCTCTCTCTCGTTGCCACCCACTTCTGGCCGTCCTTGCCGGCCACACCACTTTTAGTCACAACCATCCACCTCCAACCATTACCAGTCGGCTGGTCAAGTCGCCTCCGAACACCACCGACTGGTTGACCACTGCATCTACTGTCAGTCATTACCCTCATCCGACGGTTGCCACATGCTCACGCCACCCACCTTTGACCACACAACCATTGCTGGTCGACTGGCAGGTGGTGGGTGGCAGGCAGCGTCCAGCAGTAGAGGTGGTAGTCAGCCAATGGTGGAAAGAGGCGGGTGATGGACGGTGGTGGTATGGGAGGTCAACGACGGTAGACGAAGGTGGTGACTATCAGCGGTGAAGGTGATTGTGACTAGTTGTGGTGGAGAAAATGAAAACTCAAAATATCTTTTTTTATGTTTCCATACTTTTTAAAAATTTAAAAAAAAAAAATTTATTTTTGTTTTGGAAACTAAAAACTGGAAACAAATTTACGGAGTTATCATATTTAGTTTTCAAAAAAATGAATATGAAAACTTCAAATAGGGTTAGTTTTTGATTTTTAGTTTCATTTTTTTATAGTAGAATAAAACAAAAAAAACTTGAGTATTTGTTAATAATAGATGTTGGTTGGTAGTTATAGCATTGGAACGATGGAGGCTAAAGTCGTAGCATCCGGCTACAAAGATTGTGATTAGTGAAGGTGGTCACTGGCTAACAATGGCCGGAAAAGGTGGTGGTTGGCTGGCAATGGTTGGCGGTGGATGGCAACAAACAACGAAGATGGTAGCTGGTTAGTGGTGGGTGGCAACTAGTAGCAGAGGTGGTGGCTAAGAGACGTCATGGGTATTAGTATATATAATATTATTATATCTTACCAATATTAGAATATATTCCATTAGTGTATGTACTTAACATAGTGTACGATATTCTACTTTCCTTGTTTAGATTATTTTAGTCTATGGGGGTGTTTGTAGCCTTATAAATCACTGAAAAACTCTTAAAAACTCTCAAAATCTCTAAAATTCTCTACTACTTTTTACACGTTCACACCTATTACAACTCTAGAAAAAATTGCATAACTCGAGTTCGATTAATAAAATAGCTGTAATTTTTTTTTAATGTGACCACCGTTATCTAAACTATTAAACAAGACCTATTGTCAATATTTTTTTGAAGAAATTTGAAACCGTTCCGACGGATTTCTCAGCTTTTTGTCAATATCTTTTACTATTCATATTTGAAAAACGTAATTTACTATCAAACACCTATATATCACTCAAATTATATTTTTTATTATTTTTCGTTATTCCAAACACCCCCTTAATAAAACATGGCAAAACAAGTAGGGATCTGGACTTAATAAGAATGTGTTGATGGAAAAACTTAATTAATTAATGCAGTTTTTTTTTTCTTTCTTTTCTTGTTGTAATTAGTGTAATAGACAAAAAAACCTATTTGAAGACAAAATAAAACATAAAAAATTACCAAAAGTTGTGTTGGTATGGTAATTGAGCGTTTGGTAAAATTATTATTTTTCTCACATTTTTGCTTTACTATAGTACATCATTATTAGAACGGGCCCCATTATTTCTTACTTTTCTATTATGCTATATTAAAAAATTTTACCAAACACAAAAAAGTTATCACATTTCTACTCTGTTACAGTAACAATTTTATTAAACGCCTAAAAGTTACAAAAAAATTACTAAAAATTACATTTTTATTCACCAAACATACTAAAAATTACAACTCACAAATAAATACAAAAAAATTATTAAAAATTACACTTTTTTACTTCCCCCAAACTACCTCTAACTAATATTAACGAAGTTGTTGTGAAAAGCTTCTAAAATAATTAAGTAGTTGTGTGTGTTTTTTTTTAAATATTTTATGTTAAAACAAATAGAGCATAAGAATGATGTATTATCGAATTACAATAAAAAAAAGTTGTGCTTTGAATACCCTAGAAAAACAATTTATGAATGTAAGTAAATTAGAAAGGTTACTTCTCTACAAAAGTACCAAACAAAAAATAAAAAATAAAATATAATACTACCCTCTACCTAGCGCAACAAGTTAATATATTGTTGTACCAAAACCTAAAACCAAATGTAATTTCTTTTTAAATTTTTTTTTAAAAAAAAAGAGTAAAATTGTTGACAAGGATAGATCTAGAAGCAATAATTCATAAACGTTTGTAAATAGATTAAATTTTAAATTAAACTACTGCTTAATGATTACCCAAATATTCCGCCATCTCCATCGATGAGAATTAAAATACATGTAGAATCTAAATTAACTCTAGTACAACAATAAGTATATGTAAAATAAATTAAAAAAAATAAGCACAAAATATAAAATTTATGTAATATAACAATTATTTATAATTTCAAATACGTTATATTCTAATTTTTTGTTCAAAATCTCAAACAATATATTAAGTAAAAATTACAAGATGATGAGAAAATCCTTTAAAAAAAAAAAAATACACTTATGGTGTGTTTGGAGTGATAAAAAATGAGATAAGTTGTGAGCTCGTAATACGTGCAGTGAAATAAATTTTAAAAATTTTTAGAAATTTTCAGAATTCTTCTTTTATTTTTTTACAAACCAAACACTGCCTTGAAGAAACTTTCTCACATTTTCTTCCTCGCAAAATGGGGAAAAATCCTAATTTGAATCGTGCATATACGTCTACAACATATTTCTTAACTTAGGAAACTAACGTTTCATTATATATAGAAAACCAAAATTGAATTTTACAAGAGGCCTGCAAAAAAAAATAACAGTGAAAATATTTGTGGCAAAAGAGGATATATATCTAATAAAATTGAAAAGAACATAAGGGTGATTAGAATACATAAGTCTTAAATTTTATACATAATTATAATATCTTGATTATGTTATATTTTTATTCATTATACCGATTAATACTTTAAATTATGTAATTTTTTTACAGTCTTAAACAACTAACACTCTGTAAGTTAGAAGTTTATAAAGAAAGGCAAAAGATTAGCGCAAGATAAATTATTAGTACATTTATATAGTATTTCATTAATTAAAATCTAATATTACTTAATTTTGTTTATTTTCTTACGTTTACAATAAAAATTA
The DNA here is from genome assembly GCA_035590655.1 of Pouteria glomerata. Lineage (NCBI taxonomy): Eukaryota > Viridiplantae > Streptophyta > Magnoliopsida > Ericales > Sapotaceae > Pouteria > Pouteria glomerata. The sequence continues at coordinate 3,613,639 of JAVXUM010000011.1, read as the reverse complement.
CTGTAAAATACAATTCAATTTAATAGATGGAAAATTCCACCTCTTAGAAGTATAGGAAGAAAACATTTTAAGCCTTATTCTTTTTTTTTTTTTTCATTTATAAAGTTATTTGGTTATTTACTATATTTTATATTTTTTACTATGTAATTTAAAATTTATATTTTTTTAACCACAAACTTTTTTCCACGTATTACGGGTGCACCGGCTACTAGGAACACTAGTCCCAAATAATGGCCAGCGAAATGGTTTCAGGTCCATGAATCGGGTTATGGCCCAGATCAATTGCTCCATAGGCCCAGAGAGCCCATTTCAGGGACTGGATCTCATGACCCGGACCCGTCGTGGCACCACGCCACCGATGCCAAGCGCGAAAGCAGATTTGCCGTTGACGCATTTTAGAGAGAGGAAGAGGAGAAGGGGAGCGAGAGAGGGGGAGATAGCCTCAGAGGGAAGAGGAGGTTGATTAGAAAGGGCTTGATTCTTGAAATCGGTATCTTTCTCGCATTTGGCGGAAGTTTCCAATTGCCCCGCCATTTCGATTTCCTGATTTTGCCCTTCTTCCAGCGGCGACGGTGGCAGGGGTGGAGAGTAATGCGTGATTCGGCTCGGCGGTGGCAGAAGCGTCAGTGAAGGCGGGAGTTTGGAATTGAATCAACCCCCATGGCGTTTAGAAGAAGGCAGGGAGGAGCGCCAAAGTCTCCGACTTTCAGAGACGAAGTTGGGAGCCCACGCCTTCGTCCTCCTCCCGACGACCTGTCGTCGTTCTCCTCCTCCTCTTCGCTTGCTGCCAAAGCCATCAGAGCATCGTCGGCCTACCGCGACACCTCTCTCTCGTCTGCTTATGGCTATTCTTCTCTCTCTCCCTCCCGAGATCCCAACATTTCAAGATCTTCTCCTCCGGCTGTTCAAAAGGTTCAATTTCTCACTCCTTATAATACTTATGTATGTGCATATTTAATTTCTAGGATTATGTATGGACATGTATAATCATGGACATTATGTGCTTGGAGGGAACGTCCAATCCAACCCCTCTCCTTTTTCTAGAGATAACGGGTGCTAATCTTTTTTGGTGCTATGGTTTAAGCAAGGACACTGGCCTCGGGATTTATTGTAGCCAACCAGCGGGTTTTCGGAGAAGATTTGATTTAACAACCAATTTACAGTGACTTGTAATCCAAAGCTCTCAAAGCTTTGTAAGAAAACAAACAATAGATTATTCAGTTCTCAAAATAAGGTATAACTAAATGTATAGCTAGGGCTGGAAACAAGCTGAATCAAGCCGAATTTTAACTTATTCAAGCTCAACTTTAAGTTATTTATACTGTGCTCGAACTCGAGTTATGATCAAACATTTATATAGACTCGAGCTCATTCGATAAAGAATAATTTAAGCTTGAAATTGGCTTATGAATAGCTCGATTAAACTAAAACGGTATCGTTTTAGTTTAAAATAATAAATGAAATATTATTAAAAATATAAAAATATTGTCATATATATATTATTTTATTGAGTCGACTTGCGAGCTTCCAGGTTGAGCTTTTTTAGACTCGAGCTTGATTCTAAACAAGCCAGAAATTGTTATTCGAGCTCGTTTTAGTTACGAACCTAGCTCAAGCCGAGCTCAAATAGTTCAAAAAAAGTTCAATTTGTTTCCATTCTTGAAATACTTATGTACAGCATTCAACTCTTAGATAAGAGTGAAATATATGCCCAACACGTCTGATTTGGTTTTGATCTATCAAACATGCTAAGCAATTTTAGTTGATTATGTAACCATAAATAGAACCCTTATACCATCCGTGAAATTCACTAGTAATGACTTAGCCTCGTGATTAATTACTTTAAAACTAAGAGAAGCAAATATGTTGTTAGCCGAGTCGAGTCTCAAAAGAATCAAAATTTATTTTTTTGCAAGAACTTTTGCCAACCAATTGTTCACTAAAGATTTAACATTTTGCTGACCAAATTTTAGTCGCTAAAGGGTTAACTTTGTTTTGGTTGCTAAAGGCCTAGTTCTTAGCGACCAAAGTTTGACCAAAGAATTTTTGCTGGCCAAATATGTTTTTGGCTGATGATACCTTTTGCGACCAACGGGCAACCAAATAATATTTAGTCTGTAATACCTTTAGCAACCAAAAAGTGACATTTAAAAGTGTTGATTGTTGTAGATCTATCAAATACACTTGAAGATAGAAATGTGCAATGCTATTTAGGTTTCAGTGGATGAGAATATATAATGTAATCAGGGAAGATTGTTGAACTATTCCTTCAATCAAACGACGACTGAGGTTGTTTTCCAAACCAATCCATTTAGTTTTTGAGGGGAATTTTTTAATATTTTTATTTCTAAGAATTATTAGTTTAACAATATTAATGCTTATTTTTTTAATAATGTAATTATAAAAAAAAAATAAGGACAAAATTGTCATTTATGCTCCAAAAAAAAAATATGGGTTCCTCAAACACATCTGCTCGACTAGGTTTTTTAAACTAGCATTTTGATCAGCCAAACAGAGCTTGAGAACTAGGATTGTACCAATTGAATCTTTATAACAAAAGAGGCATCATATTTTACAATTTGAGTTGGAACTTAGAAGAGAAATGGTTGGAAGAAAATCTTCTACAAAATCATTGTGTTTGAGGTAAAGTCTTTTTATGAGACTTTGGTTGGTAAACAAGAGAGTCTCCTGATGCAGAAAAGAAGTAGAAATCGAACAATGGGAGAAGGGGGAAAGAGAGAAGAAGGTAGAAAAAGAAAGGAAGCCAAAGAAGAGAGGGAGCAAATTTGCTTATGGCTGTCCATTTCATTAATCAATTCATTTTTGTCTGCCGGAACCATCATACAAGCCCCGTTTAAATAAGAAATCACTAGGAAAACTGAAAGGCCATCCTTGGGTATACCAAGGGAGCCATCCTATGGAAACCAAGAGTTTATTCAAAAAGTTAGTTCTTGAATTAAAAGTCATCCAAGGGGGTGTCATTGTCTTCCCTTGGAAGAAAATACGGAGTTTTGGTGACCCTCTGATGGTAACTTTTTTTGTTTGGTGTATGTTACGTGGGAAGACTCTTGATTATTGTTAGTGTAATTAAAAGGAGAAAAATTATGGTGAATTGTTGTTGTCTTTGTAAGATGGATAATGGGTCAATTAATCACCTTTTTATGAATTGTTCTTAGACTAAGAGGTTGTGGGATGCTAGTTTAGCTCCTTTTGGGGTGCTTTGGATATTTTCAAATGTGATAATAAGTTTTAGAGGCTTAATGGGTGCTTGGATAAGCAGAAGAGGAGGAAAGTTTGGGATTTAATCCCATTTTCCCTGGATGGTTAGTATGGGGAGAAAGGAATAGAAAACAGATTGAAGAGCCCTTTTTGTCACCTTACCTAGTGACTTTGGAAGTTTTATTGTGAGTGGGTTGCTTTTGTACTTGAGTGGCATCACTTGATGCAGTGAATTAAAGTGTTCTTTTTTTTTTTAATGGAGATTTTTTTTCTTCAGACATTACTTCTATTATTCTGGAAGATTTTTCTCCAGCAAAAATAAGGAATATATATATGTCTTTGAGACATATCTTCTCACGTATTACGTATCTTAGATTACTTGTGACTTCTTAGGAAACTATTGTGTGTTATCCTGATTTGACACACACAACATCCTAATTGATGATCAAATTTTGTCAGTAATTTTAGGATTTGCATATTACTTCTCCTTCCAATTTACAACTTATGCCAGTGCTCATTCTTTCTGAATACTTAATGGCTGTTTTGTTACTTTAGTATTAACATATTGCATTAACTTTCTTGGTAACTACTTCCTCTTTATTCAGAGTTTTACTAGTGGAATTAAAAAGTATAGTTTTCTCCACTGATAAGTATGGTGTTTGTGATTTTAGGATCCAGCCACCTATGAGTATACGTCCATGAAAAATTTGAGTGATGAAGCTAAACATGGACTTTGGGGAGTTCTGACAAGGAAAGCTAAATCCATTCTTGATGATGATAATGCTGCCCAACAATTTGAAACACGTGGGAGAACAAGACAGCGGATGTCTGATACAGAAACAATGGGTCAGGTGAGAGTAATGTATGAAGATTGCATCTGAACAATTGTATGTGGGATATAGTTCTGAAATGGCTCTTAAGTTTTTATTATTCTTCCTCCTCTGGTGAGAATAATATTCTAAATTGTGAAACATACAAGTTGATGCATAAATTGAGTCCTATTGTCTCTCTCAATAAATTTCATGGTCGACCAATTTGTGGAACCTTGGTTAGAGACCTTTTAGTTGTCATTTTTTTGTTCAAGTAAATTTATATGTGCTGGGCCTTATGTTTTGATTCCTCTGTCCGCATGTTTCCTGCAGTATCGTAACCCATATCATTCCCTAGAGAGCCGTCAAAAGACAGAAAATCCTTCATTGCAGAAGGGCCTAGATGCAATTACATCTTCCTTAAGTTATATTGGTGGCACCATTGGCAATGCCTTTGAGGTAAGCTTCAATATGAAGTCTGAAGCTTCTTTTGTGAATATCAAGGATGTGCTTTGCTCAAGGATTTTGGGTTGTAATTTTTGTTGGGCTCTTGGATATTAATCTGTATGATTAACACTTCTCCTCCATTGCTGCCACGACCTCTATCGCATTGACCACTGCAACCTCCTCAATTATATACTCTAACTGCCATCACTGCCTTCATCCCTTTTGAGGGTGTCACCCTGACCATGCTTGCATGCATATGAGGGGTGGCTCAAGACAATTTGAGGCCTAAAGTGATAATCTCTAAATGAATGATAGAGAGAGGGGGGGTTTATTAATTTTTTTTCTTAATTGTTATGTGACATTTGTGTTGAAATTTATATTTTATCCTGCGTTTTTTTTTTTTTTTTTTGAATTTTTAATGTTTGGATTGGACTCTTGGTCCAAATGATTGGATTTAATTTTTTTTTATTAGGCTTATACTATTATAAAATTTTTTTATAGGGCTTAAAATATTTATAGATTTAGCTTTTTTAAATAGACCATTTAGGATATATAAAAATTTGGAATGTGCCTAAAGCCCAAGCTTTATTTATTTATTTTTTTTCTCTTGTTCGGCCCCCACTGATTCACTTCCACACATGAAATCCCTTTTGTTTAACTGCTACATTTCTCCACGTGCTGTCATTTGTTTTTCTCTGTTAAACTGAGATAATTTCTCCCATTTCTAATGGAAGTTTTTTTTTTTTTTTTTAAATACAGAATATGTACTGATTTCTTTGCACCAATGTTGACATTTTCAGGAGGGTCTTAATATTGTGGAGAATCGGACTGCAGAAATCATTCAAGAAGCTCGCAAGCTGGAGGTAAGGAAAAAAGTTAGCAGTTCTGGGAAGCAGAATCAGGCATCCAATGTTGGTACTGCATGGCCACAACCCCTAGTGCCGACCAATGTGCAACTCCAGATGCACACTGATCTAGAAACCCAACTGAAGGCATCTCGCGACGTAAGGTGTAATTTGTGTATGACTGGTTTGAATAATGGATTATCTTGAATGCGTGGGCTGCCTCTATTTTTAATTATTTCAGTTCTCGAACTGAGCCCGCCCATCAAATACCTTGTATTTATTGTGCACCCGACGGAGAAGCAAGACGCACATTGAAGTCAGAAAACCTGATAATCTGAAAAGCTCTCTGCTACTTCTCATAGTTTCAGTTATATTCCATCTTTATTAGAGCTGCTCCCTCTGGATTCTTGTAGAAATTACCTTTTATTCAATTTAACACTGGTATGGGGGATTACTGCATATGTGGCTTGCTTGCAGTCTGAAATGAATCCTAGTTTTCACCTTTTTTTCATGTACGTACCCCTATATTCGATGCAGTGCCGTGTTATGGTTTCTTGTTGGGTTCCTTTTTACTTTTTGATTTGTAGTCTTGCAATGATTCCCAAAGTTGGTTTGATTTCCATTTGTTCTCTGCAGAAAATGTTGAATGGTTCCTAAGCTTTTTGCTTCCATCAATTTGTTGCTGTTGGTATTAATATTGCTATTGTCATTGATGCACTAAAACTGAGATTGAGATGGGCATTTAATTAGCCTGTGCATTCAATGCCTTCCTTTAGTCATTTACTGCCTTCTTCTATCATGATTATAACATAAAGATAGAACAGTTAACTTAAGGAATGGAGATGAGGAATATTTTGAGAATTTATTTGTTTAATTATCAGATGAAGTCCAAATAATATTTGAGTTTGCTTGCATCACTGAGATGCATGATATGCCTTCTGGCTCACATTCCAGGTTGCCATGGCAATGGCTGCCAAAGCAAAGCTTCTTCTTCGTGAGTTGAAGACATTCAAAGCAGACCTAGCTTTTGCAAAGGAGCGTTGTGCTCAGCTGGAAGAAGAGAATAGAATGCTTAGAGAGAGCCTTGAAAAGGGTGATAATCCAGAAGATGATGACTTGGTATTCCTTTTCCATCCCCCCCCCCCCCAAAAAAAAAAAGGCACCTCTCTTCCTTATTCTCCTTTTACGTGTTTGTTGCATTTATCAAGTTGTTAGTTCAGTACTTTTTGTAATTCTAAATTACTAATCTGAACCTCCAGCACTAGTTTTAGAATTCATACACCAATTTTAAATGGTCAATTTTTAGCTTCAATATTTTAAGTTCCAATAGTATTTGTTTTTTTCTGGTGTAGAATTTTGGTAGTTTGTTCGTTTGTCTTCCCCTGTTTTAGAAAAGATGTGCCTTTTTTGGGTATTAAGAATATAAAGTCCTGATCAAAGTGAATCAACCTTTCTAGATTACACTAGTTCTAATGCCCACAATTGCATATCAGATACGGCTTCAACTTGAGACACTTCTAGCAGAGAAAGCACGATTGGCACAGGAAAACTCAGACTTTGCACGAGAGAACCGCTTCTTAAGGGAGATTGTTGAATACCACCAGCTAACCATGCAAGATGTTGTATACCTGGATGAGGGCAGTGAAGAGGTTACTGAAGTTTACCCTATCAAGGTGCCTCATGTGAGCAGTATGCATTCTGCTGGGACAATAGAGACTTCAACACCATCCTCCTCCCCATCTCCTGAGGTTCCTCATGCCAGAAGTCCTAAAGCCGCACTAGATGTTTCCCCTCTTCCTATAACGTCACAGGAGCCCGCAGAGATCTCCCCAAATGTTACACCCTTGAGTTCCTTTATCCTCATTCCCCACAAGGAAGATCTGGACAGATGCACCGATGCCGCATGAGGGGTGCTGCCCGACCTTTCTTTCCTTCTGTTCAAACAAAGGTTTGAATTCGTATTGGTATCATTTTGATTTTTTAATTCTTTTTTGGTCATTTTAGCCCTCTGTTTGGCGAATGTATAATTGTTTTTGTATCTTTAATTGTATAATGCTAAGCCCATTGGGTTGTTGGCATGTTAAAAAAAAAAAAAAATTATGATAAGTTTTTCAGAAATTTATTTTGGACTTGCATGTTACAGTTCTGGAACCTTTTATTGTGGAAAAGGTTGACGTGCAAGGAGAAAAGTAACGCAAAGCATAATCAGAATGATGTGGTGGCAATGATGTAGTGAAGCGATGTGAGTGTGAATTGATTAAATTTGATAATTGATGTGAATTGATGAGAATAAGTGTGAGTTTGGAGTGATAAAAAGTGAGATAAAAAATAAAATAAATTATAGGTTCGTAATTCGTGTAGTGTAGTGTAGTGGAATAAAAAGTGAATAATTTTTAAAAATTTTTAATTTTTTTTTTTTTAAGCACTCAACACAGTGCCCAAAAAAAGGTTGTCAGAGAGGTTGGGTGAATTTATATAAATAACGGGGTTAGAAAAATATAGGGCAAATTATATTTAAACTCTTTAACATTTAGGTAATTATACTTAGATTCTCTTAACATTGAAGTAATTACGCTTAGATCCGCTTAAAATTTAAAATTTATAATTAACCCCTTATTTTGAAATGTTAATAACTCCTGACCCCCCTCTATTAGTATTTTGTCAGGTTTCAGTTAAAATAATGATGTCAGCAAAAATGTTTTGCTAATATGCTAAGTTTACTTCTCTTCTCTCTTGTTTTATTGTTTTAATAATTATTATTTAAAATTTTTTTCTTTTCTCCCTGCTCTTTCTCTCTCTCTCTCTCTCTCTCTCTTCTTCTGTGCTTTCTTCTTCCGCCATTGCTGGGATTGACCTAGCATTATCATCATCAAATCTAGAAGACTCCACTTTTTCTCTCAATCTGAATATTTCCATTCGATCAAAACCTCAATTTATTCAAAAATTAAGATCAACCCACCAATTACAATCTCAAATAGCTATTAGGGTTTATCACCTCTGCCACAAATTTCTTTTACGATCCATAAAAATTTTCCAATACCATTCATTCTCTCCCATTCTCCTTCAATCGATTACTCAACTTACTGGTCTACCTGATATTTAATTGCATCGCTGAAGTTAAGATCTTGATTCGCTGCTGCGCCGTTTCTAAGCGCTTCAAATCCCTTATCTCTCTGGCCGATACCCTTCTTCTCAAGGTTAACAAGGTTGTCTTCGTCGTCAAGCTCACTGGCAGTGACTTCATCTTCCCTACATTTTTCAGATACATCTTTTGATCTTCAAGTCGCTTTACAACTTGATTTTGCCTAAGTCGTTTCAAGACAGGTCAGTTTTCGAAATCCCCAATCCAAATCCTCCGCAAGTTCAATTAGATGTGTAAGTTTGAGATCTTTCAGATCTAGCTACATTCTGATGATCTGAAGATGAAGAAAGGGTCCATGCTCTGGTGGATGGCAGAGTTATGCTCAGCATCCAGTAGTTTTGATTGCAGTTGTAGTAGTAAAATTTAGTGTTGGTTGAATCACACTGGGGGTATTTCAAGTTCTCATTGTGTTCTGAGAATTAGGGTTTAATTTGTTGATAAACTGATGGATCTTGCATGTTTTTAACACAAAAAAAAAATTTAAAAATTCGAGGTTCTGTTAACATAAGGGACTGAAATTGAGTTCAAAAGTTATGATTTTTTTTTTTTTTTTTTTTTTTTTTTTTTTTTTTTTTTT
>JAVXUM010000011.1:3571599-3582404 GCA_035590655.1 Pouteria glomerata | reverse complement strand
TCCCATTGTGGATTGATGACGTATGATGTATAATTATTTATATGGGGAATTGGAACGGTTGTAGTGCTCTGATGTATATTATTGTATATTATGACTTGACCTCGGAACAAGTTTATTTTATTTTGTTTTAAATTGTTCCTATTTTCCCATACCGTCCGTCTCGGATAAATTATGTTAGGGGCGTGACAATCTGCTTATCCCAAACAAGTATCCAGCTGCAGTCCAAAAAAATCTCAGAATCAATATCTCATATTAACATCCCAACTTCACATGACTAAGCTTTAATCGTATTTATATTGACTGGAGATCATCTGGTGTTTCCAAAATCACATTTTCTCAATTTTATCAAAATCATAAATTTCATAAATCAATACATATATATAGCGCGTGTCTTGACACGTCATATAAACACGTGATACTCTCGGCCAATCAACGCACATTAATTCAATCGGATGAAACCACCCCAGACCCAATGCACATGATATGCTTAATCATGAAATTAAATATTAACTCGATGTAAAAATATATTTACATCCATCACTAGGATGTTTTGAAATCACTTTTATACACAAAAAAAAATCAAGAATCAACTTCGGGGGGCCAAAAGAAGCAAAATTTCACAAAGTGGCTCACGGTGGTCTGGACCACCCCTCCAGCTGGTCCAGACCATAGAGACCTGGAACCCTTCTGGGTTCGTTCCTAGTACAAATCGACCACAAATTCGTCCAATCAAAACCCCAACTCAACCAAAACTTAATTAGAAACATTCTTACACTTAAATATCATGTTTTTATGATTTTAATTCAAGAAATAACTCAAAAATATGTAAAATCTATCAACATATATACATATATATACACACACATAGACACATATATATACATACATATACAACTTTTCTCACATTCAACCAAATCATACATATATATATATACGAAAATGATCCCTATGACGTTTAGAACACAAATTTAAATCCCACCTATCTTGAATTTAAAGAAAAACGAAAAAAAATGTAGAAACTCGATTTGCTATCCAAACTTTAAATTTTGATTACTCTTTTCTCGGTTCGAATCATGGGAAACGGACGGCACACATCGAGATTTCCTTAGGTCGACCAATTTCTGGCTCCAAATCTCTCTCTCTCTCTCTTCTCTTTCCCTCTCTCCCATTTTTCTTCTCTTTCTTTTCTTTCTCTTTCCCCGTTCTTCTCTGGTAACCCACCCGAAAAGGAGGAAAGAAAAGCAGAAAATGAGAAAAGGAAGGAAGGAAGAAAAGAAAAAGAAAAGAATAAAATAATTAGGCCCTTGACCCTGTTAGTTCAACCCAATACTACATTAGACTCAACCTAGTCCAAAAAAATAATATAACTCAGTTTAAATTTAAATATATTATCAATCCAAAATAATAAAAAAAATCAAATTTAAAATACGGGGTGTCACATTTTATTTTAATAAGATAAAGTTTAAAATATACCCAAAAACCTCTAGATAAGAAAAACATAGAATTAAATTTTAATTCAACAAAGAGCCGTTTGACATATTTATATTTTTCAAATTTTGAAAATTTTTATCTTGGTGTTTGACATGTGTCACATTTTCATAACTTTTATGTGTTTGGGTCCCATTTGGGGAGGAAAAAAATCCAAAAAATTATTAATTTTTGGTGTTTTAAATATTTGATAAAATATTAAAATTTTTTAAATAATACTAAGTGACAAGTTTTTAACACACCAACTTTTATTGAGTTCGCAATAGCAAGAGGTTTGATGATAATTTTATTTTAATCTAATTCAAAAATTATCAAAAATTACTAAAAGTTATTAAAAATTTTTATTTATTTTATTAAATGTATCAAAAGTTTCATCTATCAACTTTTGACAAAAAAAAGTATCAAAAGTTAGCTAAAAATAAGATATCTAAATAGGGCCTCAATAATAATTTGTAAAACTTATAAAAAAATTAAAAAGTTGAAAAACTTAGTAATTTTTTGTGTGATAATTTTTTTATGTGTTTAATAAATTTTGATGGGAAAAAGTTTGAGAAAATTTTTATTTTTATTTTTATTTAAGTTTGCAAAAACAGGCCCATAGAAAACCAGAATAAGAAATATGCCACAAATTACCAAACACAAACTTGGTCGGCCTCGCAGACAACCACGGTCAGCGGCCCGTGGTCGGAGCGTATTCCACGCTCTAGTCTAGCGCGTCTCAAATCACACCTTAATAAAATATGAAACTCGCGGCTGCTCTTGTCATGCTACGTAAATCTAAAAAATCTTACAGCGAAGGCTTACCATGGATTGGGCCCTCTCTCTCCCTCTCTGACTTTAGCGCATCTGTAAAAGTAGCCTTTCCACAGTAAGGGGAAGGCATAGGCAATCAAATTCACAGTTGTGATGTGTGAATCCCCATTTAAGCCCCACCTCACTCGACTGTTAAAGGAGCCTCTCAATTCTTCCTGCCGCACTTTTCCAGTCTTGATTGCCTTTCAAGTGCCTTTTTTTTCTCGTGGAAACTCTCTCTTGTGTATGAATTTTCTTTCTCGATTATTATTATATTATTATTATTATTTTTTGGCCTCTGCATCTGCAATCAAGATTCATACCCACCCTTTTCTCCATAGAAGCTAGCCATGTCTAGTTTGTACACACAGAACTTAAGTTTCTCGCCTGCAAGAGCTCCTTCTCCACATATAAGGACCAACCCAGATGTTGATAGGTAATACCCAATTTTTCATCTTTTATTTTTTGGGAATTTTTTTTTTCGATTTTGATTCTAATGCCTAGGCAGTGTTTGATAGGAAATAGGATGGTGGATTTGATTGATTTGGGTTTTGTATGTTTCTGGGTTTTATTGATTTCTTGCAGTCAGTACTTGGCGGAGCTGTTAGCGGAGCACCAGAAGCTCGAGCCTTTTGTGCAAGTTGTTCCCATATGCAGCCGACTTTTGAATCAAGGTTGGTGACTTTCTCTAACTTTGGATCTAGGTTTTCTATGTTACCTTGGGGTTATATTGTGTGTTCTGACTAATTTCTATGGTTTTGTTGTTTCCATTTGGTGCGTTTGAGAGAGAGAGAGGGAGAGGATTGTGTACACCCCAGTGATTTGTGCTGCTTATAGATTTATAATTTGAAATTTGTTGTAGATTCTCACAGGATTGTGCAATGCTGGACAAGTTTGCTATTTGGTATTTTTCTATACGTTGATGGTCACAGTGGGCACATATTTGTGTTTGACATGTTGACTCATTGTCATGGCCATTCACTTTGCTTTGGTCTCTGAAATCAAATGTGTTGTCCTTCTTCCAAGAATCAATTTTTGTTATGAATCAATTATTTGTTTCTTATTTTGAATGGCTGTATAGTTTCATTTATACATTCCTCCTTTCAATTGTTTTTTCCCCCCCTCTTTTTTGGTTTGCACTTGTTTTCCTTTCCATAATAGGATTTTTGGTTTCATTTCATTCTCCATCTCATACATTTTTTTTGTTTTTTGTTTTCTGTTTTTGTTTTAATGAATAGGAATCTTATTAAAAGAAGGCATCAAGGGGATGCCACCCTAATACAAAAACCTCATACATGTATCTTGTGATTGTTTTGTTATACTTTTGTGGACGTGCTTCGAAAAGAATTCAAAATTCCAAGCTAATGTAGTTTTCTCCTACTTATTCAAGAGAATGTTTTCATGGAGCATTTCATTGCCTTGCAATTTTTGACAGAGATACTAAGGGTTTCTAGCATGATGTCCAACCATGGATTTAGTGAATATGACAGACTTCATCGTGGAAGCCCTAGTCCGGTGGCCTGTCAAGACAAAATTCCAAATCTTGGAGTAACGGGTCTTGGTGGCTGGGGTTCTCGTCTGCATGAGGTAAGTGTACGTGATCTCATTCATGCTTATTACCTTGAAAAACTGATTTTTTTTTTTTTGGTTAGTTGAAAAACTGAATTTACTATCCTCAGTTTTTCATGTTGCGTTGGTTACTTAAAACATACTTAATATTGTTTGAGGTTGCATAAGTTGTTTGTGTACCCAAAACTTGACCGGCCCTGGTTGAGTATGAAAAAATATATATTGAATGGAAGATAATTATTCTCAACGAAAGGTAGCCCCATATTATTTCATATTACTTTTCTGACTAATGACTTGGATCGTTTGCTCATCTATGACCAACAATCATGCTGTATTTGTATGGGGTTCAACTATAGCCTTGTCACTGAAGCTTGCTTTAAATTATTTGTATTTCATGAAATTGACTTAATATACATTTTCTGTAACTGTAATCTATCATGGAAATCCGGAGTTGATAATCATACCAAATCGTAAGATTCGGCATAAAATAAAATAAATAATAGAAAATTAGTATTTATACATTAAAAATATTTAAATATTCATAAAAATTTTATGTATTAAAAATATACGAGATATTGAATATTGAACATTATTGTACTTCAAAATCAATAATTTAATATGATCACGTTGTTTAAATTGGAAAAAACGCTAGCCTTAATGGCCATAGTGATCTGTCACTATTAATTAAGGTCTACAAGTTTATATTCACTATTAGAAACGTACACTTCAATCATTAAAAAGTTGCCTTACAACTCATTAATGTTTGTCCAATTGTGAGACAAAATAACATGAGGAGTGTTTCAATCCCTTACGAAGTCTTTGGAAAATTTACTGATGAAGTCTTTAGTTAACATGAGATTGACGAATATTTTAGAAGAGTGTTTCAATTGCTTTTGAATTATGAAGTCTCTGGAAAAACCTGGGATACCAAAAGTTCAAAATGACATATCGGAAGATGATGTGCAAGTGCTGTTGGATTCATGGGTCCTTACAAGCCTCTCCAACTTAAAAAAATAAAAAAAAAATTAAATCAGAATCACTTTTTTTTTTTTTTTCAATTCAAATCGAATCAATCCATGATCCCGAGGTAAGATTTGAATCAATTATATGGTGTATCGACTCAAATTGTAAGATTTGAATTGTGAATTGTACTATTTTAACAACTATGGATCTATGGCATTAAGGGTTCAGAATTGACTATCAGATAGCAAGGCAGTTGTCCTGTAAGAATAATTTTCTTTTTCTATTGTTTTCATAATACCGTTGATAAATACGAATGCAACACCCCTTTACCTGTGTACAAAAAGCTTCAAAGGTCACGGAGCCTGACAGCAATGGCTATAGGGATTGTTCTATACTGGAGTCTAAGAGTGGATGCGGTAAAGGCAGTCCCCATCCTAATACTGGTTCTCCTGCCCTTCCTTTCTTCCTTTTGATTGGTCTTCCCATGGAAAAATTTATAGGACTTTGAAGCAAAAGGGAAGTTGGAAGAAACCATTGGCTAGTTAGTTGACTGTGTGACAGTGTTGACCAAAAAGTTTGAATGAAATTTTTGCATTCAGCCAATTAGTTTATGAAGTGTCTCATCGTCAGCATTTAAATTGGTATTGCTTAACCATGCCTGAGTTAACTAATCCTTTTTCCCAAATAGTTGGAATCAACTTCGTGACATTATTGTCAGATCAACTAGTTCAATTATTCGGTTGAAATCGAGAATTGCAAGTGTCAAATCCCACGTTATTTTTTTGATTCTGTTAATATTTAGTTATGAAACTCAAATGTTGAACATCTTAGTCGTCGTGGCTTCGCCAGCATTCACTCCCCAGTTCTTGTTCACGTGGGGCATATGATAGATTGCTCCAAAGTATTTGCTTTTGAGTTTTGAAGTCATCCATTTCTAAAGTGATGCTAGACAGCTTCACACAAGTGTACCTCACTCAACCACAAAATGTATGTGTTTAAGGGAAGCTTGCAGTCATTCTTCGTCACTGGTCCAATGGTTATACTGGCATGCAAGTGACAAATTTCAAAAAGCTATCCCACATGTTATTATATAGAACACCAAAGGACTCAATCATTTGATATTGCCTCCCTATGTTTTATTTTAAATATATACCTCAGTGAAGCTCTGCATAACCTTTGGCATATAGCAAGAAAGGAAAATCGTTACTCCTAGGCTGAATAGTTAGGCAAATTAAGAAGCAGTCAGGCATTGAAGTAAGTTGAGGCATGCTCTTTGTCTAAGAAAACAAATAATAGGAGATTTAATCAGGGAGAGGTCTGATTTAGAGCGACCCTATCCCTTAACTGGTGAGCAAGAGGAATGCTTGCTGATTTTTTCAAGTGGACAGTTGGCCTACATTATTTTAAATATATTTACAACTGCTTTTGTTTGATCATTGTGCCTTTTTGTATAGGCTCTTTCTGGACCACTGTGAGCATTGGAGCAGAATAGACTTTTTTAATTGATGCGTGTCGTGTTTTAAAAAACCTCATGCTTTGTTTCCATTTCACATTTTTTTATTTCAATTTGCGACTTGATTCCAGTCATAATTAATCTTAGGTTCATTATGTAACAGAGGTTCAGTGGTTCACAAGGGATAACAATGGACTGGCAAGCAGCCCCAGGAAGCCCAAGTGCCTATATAATCAAGAGAATATTGCGGTTGGAGATACCTGTGGACAGCTATCCAAATGTAAGCTACACGACGTTTTATTGGTAGAATACAATTCTTGAAATTCTTCCCCAATATCAGAAAGTGCTCAGTCTGACTGCATTTTTTGTGAACATCAGTTCAATTTTGTTGGGCGCCTTCTAGGTCCTCGAGGCAATTCCTTAAAGCGTGTGGAAGCTTCAACGGGTTGCAGAGTGTTCATTAGAGGAAAAGGCTCAATAAAGGACCCTGACAAGGTTATTTTTGTTTTCACATTCTAGAAGTTTATGATTAAACAAATATTTTAAGCTTTAATCTCAAGTTAGTGAAGTTAAACTTAAAATTTGATGACTGTTTTTTTGGTCAATTCTTTCTAATATTGTATCTTTATTTGAGCATTGGCATTGCATTTACTTTTTTCTGAATTTTAAGTTTTATAGTCATACCTTTGTATTTTGAAGGAGGAGAGTCTACGGGGAAGGCCTGGCTACGAGCATCTGAATGATCCACTGCATATTCTAATTGAGGCAGAATTACCTGTCAATATTATTGATGTACGATTGAGACAGGCACGAGAAATTATTGAAGAACTGCTCAAACCAGTGGTATTTGTTTCTATCCCGATCCTTTTCTGTCCAATTTTCTATGGAAATGCACTAATTCTGTACTTTTTGAGCGTATTAGTTTCTCTACTAACTCACTTCTAGCTTTTTTCTCATGTTCAATCATTGGCAATGGGCATATGGAAGTGAATAATTACTGTCAAATGATTAAAAATGAACATTTCGATTTCTTTGTGCTCCACCTAAGTTTTATCTTTTGCTTTGTTACATGAACTCTCTTGAATTTGTGAAGTACCTCTATTGGACACTCAACATTTGGGCAAGAGTATTGAATAATGTGTCTCACTTGTGAGGCAAGTGG
This sequence comes from Pouteria glomerata, assembly GCA_035590655.1. Taxonomy (NCBI): domain Eukaryota; kingdom Viridiplantae; phylum Streptophyta; class Magnoliopsida; order Ericales; family Sapotaceae; genus Pouteria; species Pouteria glomerata. Next base: position 3,574,977 of record JAVXUM010000011.1, on the reverse strand, counting down.
CAAGCTTATCTATTAATACAAATTTATCATGTGACTATATATAGAATTTCCTACTATGGATAGTGTTCTATCACCTTATAAGTTACATTTCACCTCAAGGATGCATTTATAATATGAAATATGAATATGTTGTCGTATGCTCTGCATCCTTGGACATGGAAGTTAGATGAATCTCCTTACATGCATTGCCTGTACATGAGTCCCATACCTAGGCTAGGACCATACTTTTTCACTCTTGTATGAGTTGCATGTATTCGTAAGGTTATGTTTGGATCAAAAATTTGTTAGAGGAAAAGGAAAAATGAGAAGAAAAACTCATGGGATTTGAGAAATTAAATATAATTAAATTAGGAAACGAATTAATTGATGAATACCTTTTATTTTATTATATTTTATTACCTTTTTCTTTTACTTTTCCTTTCTCTCATCAAATCTTCACTCCAAACACACCCTAAGAGTTGAAAGACAAAATCACTTTGAGGTCTATTGTGATTCTCAACAAATCATAAGGATGCTATTGGATGATCCAACTGCCAGTGTTACTAAAAAAAAATTATATTATTGAACATGGTAAATCTTAATTCAGTTCCGTACTTCTTTTGTATGATACATCGCAGTATCATTTTTATCTGATTTTTTCTTGTAATGGTTTATATATATTGTTAGTTATTCTATTAGATTGGCAATTCATGGTCAAAATATAATATTAAATCATTTAAAGTTGGACGTAGGCTAAAGTGTTGGGAGTTTAGATTTAAATTAGACTTCTTTGGATGTTGGTGATTAAAGGAGTTTTTTTGATTTGCAACTCGGCTGCCTGTGAATTCAGTGTATATTACTGTACCTTCAGTGGTAGCCGTGAATTTGGTTAGTCTTCAAGAAGTTGAAAATTGGTCCTTTTGTTAGGGTTTAAGTGCATCGTTGATTCGAACAAACAGTGTCAACAGCATAGAATCGTGAGTTCAAGTCTATTGAGAGGTTGAGACTTTATAATTCCTTTGTGATCTAGTGAAGAATTAGAGACTCTTTATTTTTTATTTTTTATTTTTTCCAGTTTAGGTTCTCTCGTTAAATATTGCATGTCTTTATTTTTGTACCTTCGTAGTTTTACTTGAATATTTGTGTGGTTGATTGTTTGGATTATCTAGCATATTCAAAATATATATATAGGTATTTTCTTGTGATGATACATGATATAACAGGCTCATGGCAATAAGTATGAAGAGTGAATAAGTTTGGATCAAACCATTCTTGCATTCTTTGTGATGTCTTCAGCAACTGGATTCACACACGCTCATAACCACATCTTTAATTGCAGGACGAGTCGCAGGATATCTACAAAAGGCAACAGCTGAGGGAACTCGCGATGCTGAATTCCAATTTCAGAGAAGAAAGTCCTCGGCCAAGCGGAAGCATCTCTCCTTTTAATTCCAGCGGGTTGAAGCGCGCCAAAACTGGTCTGTAGGAATTCCTCAAAGTTCTTCGTGATGGTCTTTCTGTGGAGGATGCCCGCATCGCTGCATTTCTGGTATCTTATTTTACATATTTTTAACAATAAATTTTGATTCTCTATGAACCTCGAGGAGTGGCTTACCGATGCGGCGAAGAGATGACGATGATAATGATGATGATGGGCCTTGTTGGAGGACAAAAGCACAGGGAAGGGAAGGAAGAAACAGAACAAACAATTGTTGTAGCTTTTTCATGGGTTTATTAGTTGCTTGCTGTTGTAGAAGTAGCAGCGATTGTTGCATTTATTTGTTATTGAAACTGGATGTTTGTTTCATTCTTGAGAGCTAGAAAACTCTTCGTGGATCAATATCTGACCTTTCTGGGGTTCAAATGTCTGTGCTACATTTTTTTTTTATTCATAAAAGTGTGATATTTTTATTCTGAAATTGTGTACTACAAGGTTAGGATTTTTGTTCTTACTTCTTCAATATGGTAAGTGAATCGATCTCTTTGCAATTTGTTGGAGCTGGCTTGTGATTTTAATGATGCAAATTTACGCTTGATTTGTGGTTGGTTTAAAATTAAGTTTTGAGTTGAATTCAAAAAAAAAAAAAAAAAAAAAAGAGTTTTGTGTTCAAGATATTTTGAAATATAATATATACGTATTTTATTTAATATTTTTAATTAAAATGATATTGTTTAAGTTTATTAATTTATTGTATGCAGGGGCAAAGCCGCATAATTTCTAAAGGAAATTAGAGTTAAAAAAAAATGAATTGAAAATTATGGGCTTAGAAAATAAAAAAAGGTAAAAAGAATGTATTATTATAAAAAAGTAAAAAAAAAAAATGGTTGTCGAGTAAAATAGATAAAGTTGTTTTAGGATTAAAAAAATGTTTCACCAAATTAATTTGTTGACTTTAGTTTATTAGGGTGTGTCTGATAAAAAATCAAAACCTGATTTTTTTTTTTTTTTTGTTTGTTGCACATTGAGGTTTAAAAAAGTTAATTCTATCCCTTTCATACACAAAAATAAAAAATAGTTAGGAAGGTATATTTGTAATTTTAGTAGAATATATTTCTTGATTTACAAACGAAACCAAAAAGTTTATGGTTGATTTGGAGCCCGTTTGGAGGTTCAAAAAATCACAAAAAAATATTAAAAGTTAGCACTTCTACATTATTTAGGCATTTGGCAAACTCATAAATTTTTTCACTTTTCTACTCCGCTGCAGTAAATAATTATCACAGCGAGCTCCACTTTTTTTTTTTTTTTTTCACTTTTCAACTCTGTTACAATAAAAAATTTTACCAAATACTCAAAAGTTGCTATTTTTTCACTCTACTATAGTAACAATTTTACCAAAAAACCTAAAAGTTGTAAAAAATTGCTAAAAATTACACTTTTATTCACTAAATACACCAAAAATTATAACTTACAAAAAAATACAAAAAATTATCAAAAGTAACAATTTTTTCTACCTTCAAACGGGCTTTGGTATGCTTATTTTCACACGTTTTTTATTTTATATTTTTAAAAATAACAAAAACAGTGTAAGACATTTTTAGTCATTTGTATTTTTGAAACTTGTTTTAGAAAATAGAAAACATGTTTACATAAAAAATGTCAAATTTTTAAAAGTTTTTGGGCCTTTTATCCAAAACAAGGAGATTCTAAAATATAAAAAATAGAAAATATCAAATTAATCTCAAAATAACAAACATAAAATAAAAATAAAAAGAAAAACTAAATGACTTTAAGGGCCCGTTTGAGAACGCTGTCGTTTTTCTGCTGTCGTTTTTCTGTTGCCGTTTTCTGTTTTGTGTTTTTTGTTGTCGTTTTTTTTTTCTAAAATGAAAACTGAAACAGCGTTTGGAAACGTAATTTTGTTTACAATTGTGATTTTTTTATTTTTAAAAAATATT
>JAVXUM010000011.1:3519379-3533909 GCA_035590655.1 Pouteria glomerata | reverse complement strand
CATAATAAATTTTATAAACAATAAATTAATAATAATAATAATTATTATTATTATTATTATTATTATTATTATTTGTAACAAGGGACATCCTTAATAAACTTTAGGTGCTCTTAAAAGGATCAATTAAATTATTAAACTGTGAAAACTATATTCACCGGTTTCATCTTCAAGAATAATTTGCTCTTAAAAAGGCCAGATAAATTATTAAATTGTGAAAAATATGTTTACCAATTTCATATCCAAAAATAATTTTCTCTTTTTTCTACAAATAACGTCGTTTCTATTTTACTCTTATTTTCGACGTAACTCGTTATCTTTTTTTTAGATATTCGGTGTCCTGGGCAGAACTATATGCAAATCATTGGGTATAACTCAATCAAACTTTTCTCATCATCGTTTATGGAGCATCTCCAACAGAAATATTTTGCAAAGATGACAATGAAATGTCCACAGGAGCCATCAGCAAGTAATTAGCTCCATAATATCTGATGCAGACTCATGAACTTACATATAAGTGAGGTTTGGTATCCTGCTTAGTTCCGGTATTGTACCTTGCAAGCCACAGTTCCTAAGACTCCTGTTACAGCCAAGAGTACCAAATTAGACACAATTATTAGAAGTGTCTGAAACGTGCATACACATGTTCTTTGATATCATAAAGAAAGCATACAAAGATTTCAAGGTTGTAAACAGCTGGTCAACTTCTCGTCAAAAATCTCTCCCTCACTGTATTTTAATTTTGATTTAAATCATAGAAGAAGAGGAGTTTTGGATGAAGATAAAACCTAATGTCTCCTGGTTTGCTTCTGTTGAGAAAGAAAATAGAGATCGTTATGGCTTGCCTATGCGTAAACCTTTTCTATCTCCTCACAAGATAAAACTGAAAATTATATGCACTGACAACTTCAATAAATGAGACATGTTGCTGTAAGCCTGTAATTATATGCACTTGTCATGAAAAATTTCTCTACCTTGTTGTATTTTAATTTTGATTTAAATCAAAGGAGAAGAGGAGTTTCAGACAAAGATAAAACCTAAGACCTCCTGGTTTGCTTCTCATGCAGAAAGAGAATAGAAATCATTATGTCTTGCCTACGCATAAACCTTTTCTATCTCCTTACAAGATAAAACTGAAAATTATATGCACTTACAACTTCAATAAATGAGACATGTTGCTGTAATTGGCTGGTATTGTCCTTCCATCAAAGTGGTTGTTGTCCAACTGACTGCCAAAAGAAAAAAGAACATTTATAAGACATTGTTGTTTGGTAAGTAATATTTATTAATGAGATATTAACACTAAATATTTATGCGATTTTTCAATAGGGATTCGAAAGTGACACGATGAAGAGGAAATCCAAAGCAACATTTGCAGAGCTAACCCATGGAGAAAGTGATAACTGTTGTTATTTTCTTTTTCACACCCATACGCACATGAATGCTTGTTCTTCTTTTACTGATGCATTGTGCACACTAACTCAAAAAACCTTAGATCCCATCTACCCAAGATCTACTTTTGAAGTATGTACTCAGCCTTATTTTCCATTGGCATGACAATCAGATTAAAATGATGCACTTCTATTACCCTTTGCCTCCACTGTATATTTAAGCCCAGTGCAGTCATTACTTGGCCTTTGCCAATTATTCATAACTGTTTAGATCTCCTTAGTTGGATTTCTTTTATTTTCATTGCAAAAACGCTTTCTTACCACTTCTGTTGGCAGGGACAGGCTAAAGCTGATGTCAACCTAAATTTTGGTTGAACACAAATAAGGATTTTCCCGTCCATATTTTGGAGAAGATAAGAAATCAGGTTCTTAATTATCTATACCCTTGACAGACTTGATAGTCAGAAGCAATTCCTTTTTTTTTTTTTTTTGGAGGGGGTGGGGGGACACAAGATTCCCCCCTTAAAAAATTATTTTCATCTTTCCTTATCTCCGCCTACGAAAATCAAGTTGCCAGCTATAAGACATGAAAATTGGCTCATCTTATTCTATTGTTAATTGGTTCATCTTCCTATTTTGTGAAAAGTTTCCCTTATTGGGTTAGTTCCAATGATGTCTTCCATTTCCTTCAATTTAAAGACAATCTTCTCTGCTTCAATCATTGAAATGATAATTTGCAGTATTACAATGTTAAGTTATCCTCTTTGTCCTCGAAAACCATTATTTCCTCCCGCATGATAATTAAGGACTAGTTTTATTCCTTCGGAGATAGATATCAATTCTTTTACTACTTTAGCTTATGATATTCTCAAAAGACATGGCTACAATTTATGCATGGTATACACTTAGCTTTCCAAAACCATAAGAACTTGTTTGGACTTTAGAGTCTGTTATAACTATATACCACGCTAGAGTCTAGCCCATCCTGCCACCATGATGGCCCTACCAGTTGGATTATAGAATATTGCAGTATGTTCTAGTAGTTTCTTCTTTTCGCCCAACCTCTACCATTCATTTTGAACTACTACTTTCGTCGATGTTATCCGCTTTATTCCCAGGTAGGGGTGCACACGATTCAGTTTGGTATTAAAACTTAAACTGAAACGTAAGTCATCAATTTGGAAGACTTTGAAACTATAACTAAACCGTTCAACTGAGAAATTGAACTAAACTGAGCTACTAATTTTGGCTTGGTTTGACGGTTTTATGGGACAAGAAAAACATATATATACCATTGAAATATGCCCCATCATTAAATTTAGCTTGATTCATGGCAGTAGTTTCAAAATTTATACACGCACACAAATATTCTTACTTGTCCTTAAAAAAAAATAAAAGAAAGGCATTTTGAATGTAATCTGGAATTAAAATGGCTTAATTCTTTAAATAAAAATTAAAAGGAATTTATTCAAATTCAGTATCTTACAAATCCAATTCCATAATTGTAACATATCCGCAAATGTAGTTTTTTTTATGTTTTCTCTTTAAAAAACTTGTATATTTAACAAATCATATAATATATACTAATTATATTAATAGTATTGGTTTGGTTTGGCTAACCAATCCCTCAAACTACAAATTGAACTGAAATGTTCAGTTTTTAAATTTTTCAAACCATAATCAAACCGTTGATTCAACAAAAGTAAACCAAAAGGACCATTTTGGTTTAGTTTGAGGGTTTGATTGGTTTAGTCGTGCCCCTCTATTCCCAGCTTTGCTGAAGAAAACTCTCTCTACAAGGAACAACACCTGTTTAATTGGAAAAAACAAATAAACACTTTCTAACGACAAGAAGAACACCTCCCTTCTTTCTTCTGGTTATGATCAAATCCCTTCCAATCAGCAATTACAGTAAACAAAACAAGAAATTGAAAAACGTGCTTATCCATTTCAGATCAAAGCAAAATCAATGCTCGGTTGGTTGTTCAAAAATGTAAATTGTGCCATTTCAGGTTGGTTCTTTTACAAATTACATGATTCGCCTATTTGGTTGTAAAAATAAAACAAATGAGATTTATAAATTTACATTATTAATGGAAATTTAAAATTTCTTTATTTCTCTTAAAACAAAGGATTTCCAAACTTGATTTCGACAAGTCCTAGCATTAATATGAGGTCATTGACCATGTAAGGGCAATTCATTTTGAAGACAAATTCCATGATAACAAGAAATAGAAATTAATTGTTCGATGCCAGCTTGTTCTCCCCTCTTCAATTCCCAATGAACAACATGATCTAAATTGGAAGATTCAAAATATGTTCTAATAGACGGCTACACAAATTTTGAATTAAATCATTACAACTTCATAGATTTTCAGTTATTTAATTAATTTATCAGCCAACCAACCCAATTCTAAAGAAATTAAAATTTTTCAACCAATAAAACAAAAAAAAAAAAGAAAGAAAAGCAAAAAATAAACCTGATAAAATGAAATTTGTATCTTAGCAAAAAAACATACAGTATTCGCAGACTTGGCATGTTGGCTAGCTCCGGGGGAAGATACCCTGATAAGTTATTATTGTCAAGTAGACTGCAGAAGTTTACATTTGTTAACAAGAAACCAAGTCTCCAACTGGATTAGAAGTTAAGTAACATCAAAAGTTTAAAAAAAAAAAAAAGGCATAGAACTACCAACTTACATGTGAAGAAGGTTTGGCAATGTAGACAGTTCAGATGGGATTTGCCCACTAATTGAATTGTTGTTCATATGGCTGCCCCAAGAATGAAGTAACAATAATAATATCAATCACAGTAACACTAAATATAACAATGATATTATTAATAATAGTAAAACATAACAAATCACGGAGAAAGAGATTCGAAATAAGCAACAATAATTAGTAGTCAATAACCATATATAGGCTAGACAGCATCAAAATCCTTACAAGTGCTGCGTTTTGTACAAGTTTGCAAATGATTTAGGAATTGTTCCATTTATTTGGTTCTCATCAATTTGAATCCTATTCAAATGAGGAAGATAACCGATCTCTTCAGGCAAGGGACCCGAGAGTTGATTTCCATTTAAGAGCCTGGAAAACACAAAATTGCATGCACAATGAGGAACATAAAAAAATATGGCACACTTTCGCACTGCTAATAAAGAAAATAGACCACATTCATGTATATATTAAATTTAATCTTATAGCAGAAAAATTCAACAGTTCAGAAATAAAAAGTCCATCATTTTTGATAAGTAAATGAGAGTCTTGCAATATGCTAGTGATACCAGCCTTAGATCAAATGGCAAACTATATGGAGTTTCAAGCCAACCCACCAAGCAATTCCTTCAACTTACAGGAGTTCTAAAGATGTAATATTGCCAATCTCCTTGGGTATACTTCCACTTATCTTATTCCACATAACATCCCTTTATAAGCAAAAGAAAAGAAAAGATATCAGTCAACAAAAGAAAATTATAATCCTGCTGTGCTATGGAAAAACTAATTCTCAATGAGGATTACTAAGCAAAAGAAGCACCAAGTTATGGCTTAAGGGGTAGAAATTCTATGGATATTCTAACTCACAATATTTTCATGAAAGATAAGCGACCAAGCTCTGGGGATAAACTTCCTGACAGATTCATGTGCAGCAGTCGCCTGCAAAGGAAAACATGAAGACCAACCAGGATTTATTGCATAGTTAATCAGGCAGAGAAACTATTTTCTATAAATATATATTGTTCCAACAAGCTTAAGAAAATTGTGTTGCCTTTACATCTTCTATTAGAAGTAATGCGGCACACACTACACCGTGCTAATTTCTCAAGCTTTTACTGTATAGGATCTGGTTGTATCAAAAGACTTGGTAACTGCTTTATGATAATGGGCATAGTGGGTGGTTAAAGTACAATTATGGAATTCCCCCCCCCCCAAAAAAAAAACTACATGGCTTCATTTTGAGGTTGACACCAACCATTGTTCTCCCTATGGTATAAATACTAGCAGTGCTACACATGCGATAGTTGTTTAAAACATGATAAAATTACAATAAATCTCCCATCCTTAAAATTATAAATGAAAATACTAAATTTACATGTATGCATTTCAATAAGAGCAAGTCTTAAATTATATCAATTACTCAACCCAAATTCTTGAGTATAATAATCTATGAAATGGTTTCGCTTAACCATGCACCTCCCTGCCAAATATAATACCCATTGGGGTCAACACCAGCCCAAACAGTAGATTATTGTTCTCAAATTTTGGATGTTATGATCTGATTGAGTAACAATAGTCTCAGCCAATTCCTGATCTCTTCTCACACAGTCAATCAGGTAATCCACGGAAGCAGAGTCTTCTTTGGACACTCAGAAGGTAGGCAACTTGAATAAATATTGACTAGTCGTGTTACGGTTTATCAAAAAAAAATTACACAGCTTCATTTTGAGGAAGACACCAACCAAAGTTCTCCTAGTATAGATGCTATTCTAGTAGTGCTGCACACTCGATCAGTATGTAAGACATAATAAAATTACTGTTGACCTGCACGCTGTCCACCCACGTGGATGGATGATGCTTTGACAGTAGAGATAAATAAATCGCCACCATTAAACAAAAATTAGTAAATTCTTTTTATTAATTTTCTGTTATAACTCTCGTACTATTTTTGTTCTACAAATTAGCATATATAGTGGCAGGTTTATAGGTTTGTGATTAGCTAGTTTGTGAAAAATAGAGAGATTTAAGAGAGGAAGAATAGTGAGGCAGAGAGATTTTGTATTCCTCTGTATTTTTCATAAAACATAGTGAAGCTCTCCATGGACGTAAGCATTGCCGAACTGCGTAAAAATTCTTGTGTTGTTTGTATGTGTTTGTGTTTTTGGCTCCCTTTAATTTTCTAAACAATTACCAACATCTTTAAAATCATAAATGAAAACAGTAAGTATGGAGGTATTAATACCAATGTGTTAATAAGAAAAGGCAGTAAATTATATCAATTACTCAACCAGAAGTCTTGAGTAGACAAGATCACACTTTAAAAAACCATTCAAAAGGTGAATATGTTCCAACAAGCTTAAGCGAATCATGTTGTCTTTACATATCTAGCAAACTCGGTAACTTCTTGTTAGTTTATATGCATCTACAGTTTTCCATGAGTTAAATTTTCTTAATCTATTGAGAGAACCTTTCAAGAATTCATTTTTCACTATATTTTTAGCAACATGGTTCTTTTTGAAGCGTGTTTTGAAAATGTAGGGAAAATTTATGTGCAAAATTAAGCATTTAGCAAAAAGAGAAGTGAAATAGATATTTATAGAAACATAATTTGGGATAAGCTAGTGAGTCAGTCAGCAATATTACCCGGGCACATAACCTCAAGGCACACCATTTCTCTTAAACACATAATCATCAGTTCCCTTCTCTTCTCTTTGACCAGTAAGCAATAAATTGACTACCAAACAAGAAGAAGAAAAAGAAGAAGTGCAAATATATATATATATATATACACATTTTCCTCCAATATAATTCTGGCATAAGATGTAAGCTCCATATATATCCACAAAATTTGTGTTTATAGAAATCCTCCGGAGGAACAAAAGGTTAGAGAAGAATGAAATCATACAATTCTCTGACATGTAGGTAGCCATCTTCCATTGTCATATTGTAGCACAAAACCCCCGTCCACTTCAGTATACATGGATCTCCACGATTCCAATTGCTGAGATTTTGATTTGGATCAATCAACTTTTGCTTAATGGCACGCAATGCTTTAGCTGCAAATATTAGAAAAGTTAATCGCAATTTCATTAACATGATTAAGTAAACCTCTGCAGAAATAAACAGAAATAAATGATTTTAAATTATCTTAACACTTCAAGTAGCTGCTGCATTTCTAAATTGCTAGTGAGCTTCAACAGACGTATCAAATCAGAGCAAACTTATTTGAAAACTAACAAAGAAACACTTCTTATCAATCTAAGCCGTTGACCTGTCTAAACTAATTGTGTCTAAATGGGGAAATTATATCTCGTGATGCAGCAAGCAAATCCTCAATCCAATTTGTGGGCCAAAAATTAAGCACAAAAATAGTGTTTGATGTCATATCTATCGTCAGTGCATTATTGCATTTCCTAATTTCGTTTCATGCACCGAAAAGATCTATGTTTCAGGTAACATTGATCGAGAAATACTTAAAAAGAAGGATTTATACACCAGAAACAATATAAAAACACGAAGCAAAAAAGCCAATTCAAGCATTACCTTCAGCTGGGTGAGTAACTTGGCCATATGCTCCACTAAATAAACAAGAACAATGCAACCATACAACAAGAGCAGCTCCAAACAACCAAACCCTTGTGGGAAACATCTCCGCACACAGAATCGACCAGAATTCTCAAACAGCTCTTGTAACCCAACGCTCTGAATATCTGAATAGTTCAATTTCCCCACCTGACATATTGAAAAACACAGTTTTACATTTTGTTAAAGAAACCCATATACAGTTATCGGTCGAAATTAAACACCAAAAAGCTCTGGAAACTTAAATACACACACATATATACACACAAATATAGTCCATAAATAAAGAAAATTATTTAGAACTCTAGCTCAAGCAGCTTTGAGGCGCAATAAGACAAACGAATCGTAGGTAGGAGAAAAAAAAAGGAAAAAAAGAAAATTCCATACAGAAATTCGTTGCAAATATAACTAAAAAGTGCTGTGTTTTTCTTCATTATATATATACACACACATAACATAATCCTTGGGTGTAAAGATGAATGCAACCTTGAGCCTCAAGGCTTGAGGAGTGAGAAACCAGCGAGCTGCGTGAAGGGGAAATGGGTTCTGGTACGTTTCTTTCTTTTGGTGTGAATCGATTATGAGGAGAAGAAAGGTTTAGAATTGAACAAGTCGCCATTACAAATGTGGAGAAAAGACGGATGATGACGGCGATGAGGAAAGCAATCTTTTTCATCAGCGGTTTTAAACGTTGAACTTGTTCATTTGATTTTCGACGCCGTTGACTTTTTCTAAATAGTGACAACTCACCCAGAGAGAAAAAGAGAGACGTGTAACCTAAAAAATTTAAAAAATTATAAAAAAAATTTTAAAATTATTTATTTTTTATCTCATTATACGTATCATAAACTTACAACTTATTTAATTTTATCTCATTTTAGTTTATTTTTTATTACTTCAAACGCACATAAGAAGAAGAAATTGTCAACAACAAGTGTATGTTTGGTGCACTGAAAAATATTAAAAAGTTTTGAAATTTTCTATTACCTTTTTACACATTCAAACCTATTCTAATTTTAAAAAAATTTAATATCTTTCTAAAAAAATCATATAACTTAAATTCGATTAATGGAATAAGTGTAATTTTTTTTTAATATGAGTACAGTCATCCCAACTATTAAATAAGATCTATTATTAATAATTTCCGACGAGATTGACCACACAGTTCTGACAAGATTAACCATACCGTTTTGATGAGTTTGTGTCTAGAGCAATCCATTTTGACGGCTGTGTCGAACATTCCGATAGTTTTGAAAATGCTTCACTATTCATCTTTGAAAAATGTGATTTCCGCATCAAATGCTTACTACATATTTTAAAATCGTTCGAATAGACTCAAAAAATTATTTTGATAAATTTAAAAATGTAAAAAATTAACCAAAATATAAAAAAATCTTACTATTTATATTTAAAAAATATAATTTACCCACCTAACATTTAAAAATAACTCAAATTATAATTTTTTTGTTGTTTTCTGTTACACCAAACCCCATCTCTTTTGTTTGGTGCGTGAGGTTTAATTTGGATTGAACGGATTACCTTTCAAACAAAATAAAAAAGAAAAAAATGGATTGAACGGATCACGTACACCTGCAGAAGTAGGAATGCGCAGACTTGGACCAAAATTGAATAATTCAACCAAATTTATGGTTTTCGGTTATATCCGGTAGGGTTGTTTTTGGACCCGAATTACAATTTTGTCCAGTTCCAATTATTGTTTTTGCAGAATTGAAATAATTAAAATACATGTCAATCATCCCCCAAAAAAAAAAAAAAAAAAATACACACAAAAAACCAGAATAGTCAAATGTGCCTAGCGCCAACAATTCTTCAAAATTTTCATGTAAAAATAACATTTATTGTTTAAATGGCAATTTTTTTTAATTCCTTTAATAATATCAAAATGATCTATCATAAACTTATAAAAAATGTATAGGATATATTAATCATTCAAATAAAAAAAAAATACATGAAAAAAACAAAAACGAAAAATTGAGAGCACCAACGAACAAACAAAAAATATATAATAAAAAAACACAAAAAAGTTAAAATTACCGTCAACAAACAAATAAAAAAACAAAATAAAAAAAAAAAACACAAAAAATAGAGACTACTGCCGACAAACATGTAACGTTCAAACACTAAAAAAAAATAATAAAATAAAACAACAAGAAAAAAAAATTCAAATTCTCATAATAGCAAAATGATACATTATGAATTTATAAAAATAGTATAAAAGATATATTTCAAGCAAAAAAATATAACAAAAAAAGCAAAATAAAATATTATGGCTCCATTTAGAGTTATAAAATTTATCAAAAAATATCTAAAAATTACTTACTTATTATCTCACTGCAGAAATTATAAAATTATAATTTTTACTAATTTTTTTACTCCAAACTCCTATCTATCTATCTCTTTGTAATTTCTCACGCCCGAGAATTTTAGCTTCAATGCAGGATGTATTTATTTGTTGTTGGTGTACCGTTGAAAAAAAAATGCTACCTATGTTGTTATTGATTTTTATTTTTAAATAGTAAATAATTTGTCAGTTGAATTTCAGAATAAGCTATAATTTTGAAGTAAGGGTATGTTTGGTGAAAAAAGTGAAGTTTTTACCAAATAACTAAAAATTCTAAAATTTTTTTAAAAATTTTTTCAACTTTTTATTAAACAGTCAAAAGTTACTAAAAGTATTCAAAAAATTATTGAAATTTTTAAATTTTTACCAAACACGTAAAAACAAAAATACACATATCAATTTTTGTTGAAAAATAACTAAAAATTCTTAAAATTTTGCTCCAAATAGACTTTTTTATACAGACTATCATCATTATACTACTTCATTTAGTAGGTTTAGAGTGTATTTAGAGTGATAAAAAGAAAGATAAAATGAGATAAGTTGTGATTTCGTAATGCATGTAGTGAAATAAGTTTTAAAGGTTTTCAGAATTTTTCTTTATTTTTCTACAAACCAAACGTAGCGTTAGTTGGGAAAGAAAATAAAATTAATTTTTATAATAACTAATTTTTTAATTTTTTATTAATTAAACATTTTTATTTTTAATGATTTAAAAGAAATTAAAAATATAAAAAATTAAATTTAATCATTTCAAAAAAAAAAAAATAATAAGTAACCAGAAGTTCTTTAAAATACAATTTTGCATTAGGTCTAAGTTTAATTTTTAGACTCAATCAAACTTACTTATTTGTAGATAAAAATAATTTAAAAAACATATAAATAAGTAGTTTATAGCATTAAAATAATTTTTTAAAAAATAATTTTTATAAAAAAATAAATAAATAAAATAATAAATAGATACGTGTGTATGATATGTTTTTAATATTCTAAGCTAAACTATTAATTTGTGATATATTTAATGCTAATATGTGGATTATTTATAAATTTGTCGACATAAAATAACACTCATGTATAATTTTAAGGGCATTTTAGTCTTATATCTTTAGCAAAATTGGTAGGATATTTTAGCCAATTAAAGTTTTTACAAAAGTTTATGTAAAATTATTTTAATCAATATTTTTTTTTCTGCTTCGCGTGCGCATAATTTAAATATATTTTCTTAAAATTAAAATTATTTATATTAAAAAATATTATTTTATAAAGAAATGTACTTGTTGAATTGATCAACAAAAGTGCAGCCGCTTAGAAAATAACTAATAATTAAGGGATTGTTTGGTATGAGAAAAAATTTTAAAAAATTCTGAAAATTTTTAAAAATTTTTAAAACTTATCTCATTGTACAAATTATGAATTCATAATTTATCTTATTTTATCTCACTTTTTATCACACCAAACACTCTTAAATAAACAATTGACCTGCCCGGGTGATTATCATTTCGACAAAGGAATTTATGACGAACTCCATTTAATCAAACTAAGAAAAGTATAGGTTGAACTGGAAGCGTGTTGACGATTGTGTTCAATCAATAAAATAATATTATTGTGTTCAAACCACTGTTTTTTTTTTTTTAATTGTTGACATGTTATTCATATGCATAAAACACATCAAACCAAAAAAAAAAGAGAGAGAGAATCAATTTTGGTAATAAAGGTAGTGTTTGGTTTGAAAAAAATAAAAAAAAATTTTAAAAATTTTTAAAAATATCTAAAACTTATTTCATTACATGCATTATAAATTCACAACTTATCTCACTTTATCTAATTTTATCTCACTTTTTATCACTCCAAATGCCCCCAAAATAAGTTTTTATATTATCATTTTTTTTTTTAGTATAGGTAAATATTGTTTTTAGTCTAAACGGGAATAACACATCGAAGTTCCATTTGATAATATTTATGTTTATTATTTTTTTTATTTATGTTTATGCATAAAATTTTAAAAATTAGCTACTAAAATATGTTTGATAATTTTTTTTTTATTTTTTGATGTCAAAAAAATAAAAATATAAGTAGAAAAACTTATATAAAAAATTCATATTTTCACTCTCGTTTACTTTTTTTTATGAGCATTTTGTCAATTTAACACTTTATCCAATTTGTTGCATCATATTATAATGAATTGGTTTATTTAAATATTTTATTAATTAAAATTATTTTTAATAAAAAATATTATAATGATCTATTTTATTAACAAAAATTCTTTTTATATAAAAATTAGACATTAAAATATTTATTTTCTGAAAATTAAATTAATTATAATTAAAATAATAATTTATTACTAAATCATTTATCTTGTTATATTAAAATTATTTTTAATAAATAATTACATATTAAAATAATTAATTTTATGAAAACTAAAATTAGTTTTAGAAATAATTACACACTAAAATAATTATTTTACTAAAAATTAATTTAATGACAATAAAAATAATAATTTATTAGTAAAATGATTTTTAATTACATATTGAAATAATTTATATTTAATAATAATTACATAATAATTATTTATTTATTAAAATTAAATTTACTATTAAGTTATTATTAAAATGATTTATTTTATGAAATTCTATTTTTTTATAAGTACTAATTACTCTTAAAATGATTAATTTAATTTAATTTAATTTAACTGAATAAATACAATAACTTATTATTAAATCATGTTACTTATTAGTATAATAAATTAAAATTAACTATTAATAAAAACAAATATTTTATGACCCAAATTAATTTAAATATATTTTTATTCAATTAGTTAATTAAATTGAAATGAATTATATTTTATTAAAATAACTTAATTATATAAAAAAATTTATAAAATTAAATATTTTATTAAAGTAAATTGATTACGGTAAACAAAATTTACATTAGCGAGTCTGTTTTCTTTTTTTATTTTGGAGGAAAAAACTGATAAAAAAATTAAAAATAAAAACAGCTAAAAATAAAAAAAAAATTAATGTTGTCAAATGGGATATCAGATAAAAAAATAAAATCAAATTTTAGTTGTCTAAAAATAAGTTTTTATATTATAAAAATATTTTTTATTTAATTGTATAATGTTTTTTATCTAAAAAATAAATAACATGCCTAAAAATTATCAAACAAGAAAATCAAAATTTGATAGTTTAATATAACATTATATATTATTGTGTTTATTTTTTAATATGTATGTGGGATATTTATTTAGCCTAAATATGAAACCATGCCTAAAATTTACTGAACAAAAATAAATAAATAAATAAATTTCCATTTATTTTAGGGCATTTCTAACTTTTGCATGGTTAAATTAATTAAACCATCCAAACTAAGAAAAAAAAAAGTATTATTGTAAAAAATTCAAATTTCAAGAGTATAAAGTGGTATTTAGTTTGTCAAAAAGATTAAAAATTTGTCTAAAAGTGAGACATAAAGAAATTTAATTGAAAAAATTAATAAAAATTAAAAAATTTTAATATTTTATAAAAATTCAAACAACCTTAGTTGGTTAAAATCAACTAAAATTTACTAATTTTTTATACAATTTTTCAATCAAATTTTACTACATATTATTTTTATATCAAATTTTTATACTTTTGTTTTATTTTTTTACCAAACTTTTGTTAAATTAACACCCTTTAAATTTCTTGTTGCACGCGCAAAGACTAATTGGAAAAACTTGGGAGGCGTTTGAATTTTAAGTCACGGGTCAAGCCCCGTTCGTCACAGGATAATTTTAAAGCCGGCCGACGCATCCAAGGGTCCATTCAGATAACGTCAATTTATTGAATTTTTTTCCCTTGATTGAAATTTAATTATTTGTTGGGCCAACCAGGGAAGATTTATTTATTTATTTATTTATTTTAAATTCAAGGTTGTAAACCACCCGATTAATTCCTGAGAATTGAACGTGGATAAGCTTTTCAATAACTTTAAGAAGACTCGAACTAGTGATCACTAAAAAACAAATTAAGATCTTACTAGTTGAACTCTTATGTGCAAAATTTCTTGTAGTAACCACACATAACTTCTTTCAAAATTTATATTTATTACATTTAAGGTGCGTTTGGTACAATAAATTTTGTTAAAAATCTCAAAAAACTTTTAAAAATTTTTAAAAGTTAATTCACTTTTTATGTCACTGTACAAATTACAAACTCACAACCTATCTTACTCTTTACAGTTTCAAACATAACCTCAATATCACATTCAACTAATTCAAGGCATTAAATATGCATGTAAATCTGTCATACGTTTGTGTTGCACGCATATATGTGCAACAAATAGTTTAAAGTGACCACAGCCACAACAATTAAATCTCAGCTCTATATGTGCTGTGTTTCTTCTGCTGTGCATGTGGACACAATTATGTAAATATTTGTGCAACCTGGTATCACGTGACATCAAATTCTGAAAGCTACTAAAGGTAATTATGATTTTTACTGCA
>JAVXUM010000011.1:3489565-3501036 GCA_035590655.1 Pouteria glomerata | reverse complement strand
TTATGTAATTCTAACATATTTTTATATTTTATTTATATATTTAAATATATTTATGACGTCACGGTTCAACTCCGATTTAATTCTGGTTGGACCGATGGTTGGACTACTAACCCGTGACTCGGTCCATTTTCTGGTTCGATAAACGGTTCGGTTTATAAAATGTTGATTTAATATATATATACTAGTGATCACCCGTGCTTAGAGACCGGGTACACCTAGAATTAGCAAAATTTGACACGTATATAGAAGTCAAATCAATGAATGAATTTGGTATATAAATATATATATTAATTGCCTTTAATATATATATATATATACATAGTCACAGAAACGGAATGATTAGTAATTATTTCTTTGAATAGAAAAGCTCATTATTATTTCGCCAACAAATTCAAATTCCTTGTATCTTAGCGTTAATCATTAATAATTTTGGTGAATTTTTTTTTTTCCAGAAGGACACCCACCGAATGTTTTGGAAGTACGGGTCTCTTCAGGCATTGGAAGGAGAAATTGAGGCTTTTGTTTTTATTTGTCCACAAAAAGATAAAAAAATAAAATAAAAAAATTAACGCACCCTATTGTGTCTTAGAATATACTAGTATTTTTTTTGTATAATGTACGGAATTATATAATATTTTATATTAATAAAATATAATTTTAAATATATTATGAAATTTTATAATTTTATAAAATAATTATTAAGTTACTTTTTTATAATTATATATTAATTTGTGTTAGTTTTAGTTAACTGAGACTTATTTGAGAGCTTGGGGGCATCATAATAATAATAATAACAATAATAATAATAATTTCCCAAACATGTCTATTGAAAATGTACACTTAAAACCTCTTTTTATTCTTTATTTATTTTTCTTTTATTATTATTATTTTGCTACGTTGTCTTTCTATGGAAGTCCTCAATTGGAAAAAGAAGACGATCCTACTTTTTCAATGAATGCGTATGTTACTTTATCTTTTGTTTAATTAATTAATTAATTATTTTATTTATTATTATTTTTTATCTCCACAAGTAGTGTCCTCAATAATTGTTCTACGTTGCATGGGTACAAATAAGGGAAAAGGTTACTCATATATATTTGTGAGGTGGGAGTGGTTGAGCCATCAAAGATTTTTGGTGGGTCGGTTAAACCAACCAAGGAAAAGGAACACGAAGATAGGAGAAGAACAAGACAAAAAAAAAAAAAAAAAAAAAGAAGAAAGGAGTGAGTGAGTGAGTGAGTGAGAGAGAAATTAAAGCCAATTCATTAAAATGATGTGAATTTATTCCGAGTCAATCTATAAAAAATTATTTTAAGTGTTTATTTTCAATGGGAATTTTTAAAAAATTCTACTCATTAAAAATAATTTTTTATTATAACAATGACATCATCACATTGTTTTAATATAATTTTTTTATATTCAAATAGTATTTTTATTTTGTTTATTTTTTGCAATTTTCAATGAAAAGTTTAGTTATCCCTTCTCTTTGGTCACTGTCTCTCTGTTGAATTTGATTGCGAGTATTAACGCAAATGGAAAATTGAAAATGACACGTGGAATTGGCGGGCAAAATCATGTTGTACTTTACTTTATTCGCGTACATTATTAAGGTGTGGCATTTAGTGTAATAAAAAATAAAAAAATATATAATTTGAATTTATTTAAGGAGTCTAACATCTAATAGAGTTTTTAAAAAAAAAATAGTAACATTTTGTACTGCCAAAATAAAACTGTGGAAACGGTTTCTTAAATCCGTTTCCACAGATTCAAAAAAATTAGTATAAAATAGCGACAATGGTACTCATTTGAAAGTTTTCAACTCGAATAATATGATTATTAAAAAATTTACTCATTCAGTTAATTTTTTTTTAAATTTTTTATTTTTTTAATAAAATATTAAAATTTTTTAAAATAAATTATGAATTAATAATATGTGCAATAGAATAAATTTTAAAAATTATTATTTTATTTTATTTTTTTTTCAAACTAAACGCTCACTAATTTGCTTTAAGCAAGGAGAGTTCGATGTCCCATTGACTTGTCAAAAGGAATTTTCTCTAACAAATACCAATCAATACTAAAAACCACCAAGACACTCTTTTTGACCCTTCCTCTCACTTTTTTGCCTTTGAAAGACAGCGCGATGACAGGGCGACTTGCGAAAGGAGACAGCCAGGGGGGTGGGGGGCATCAAACACTTGGATTAAGATGTGTTTGACCTACACCTCACATCAACTTATAATAATTTAAAAATATTATATTCGTACAGTTCTTCAAATTAATCATAAATAATTAAATACGTATTAGATATAAGTTCATAGTTAAATTAATACAGAATATTCAGTTAAATATATATATATATATATTTTTTGAAATTCATATATCATACCTTAATTTAAAATAATATAATCAAGAGCGTCATTATTTTATTAATAAAAATATGAATATTAAAAACTACTTTAAAATATTATTCTTGAATTTTTTGTTTTAATTAAAAAAATACTAAAAATTTAGATTTCTTCATCTTACCCTATAAAGCCAAATTTACTGTAATTTTTAATACATACGAATTAATAAAATTTATCCACTATTTACAGAAAGAAATGACGAAATTATCCTAATTAAATCTTTAAATTTTACTATTTATCTAAGTAAAATTTTGTTAAAAAACTAACACATACTCCTCCAAATAATCTTTGATGCTCATTGTAAGAATTAATTAATTCTCAAATTCGAATGTTTATATCTTACTAGTGCACTTACTATTAATTTTAAAAAAAAATAAAAAAAAAATCCTATATTATTATCCAAAGTTATTCGCACATTATTTTAGTTTAAAATTTGTAAAAAAATAAAATACTCAAATATAATTGTGTTTATTTTTTTCTTCCATGTGTATATATATATATATTTATATCGTGATTTGACAACTTTAATTACTCTAAATCCTTTTTCTTCCTTAAAATTAAAAAATATGAAAAAAAAAATTACAACACTATTTCTACATCTTACCTATTTTAGAAAATTTATACAATGATATTCTAAATATAGAAAGCGATTGTCTCGTTCTCTATTATAAAAAATTGTTTAAAAAATTAATATAAAATAATCTTAAATAGAGAATTTTTAAAATAAAAAATATCAAATTTTGCTCTATTTGAGGGAGTCTTGTAGACGCGCGAAGCCTAACAGCATGCCTTTACATCTGTTCTTTTTAATAATTACATAATTATTATCATCACATAATTCAAAATTTTCAATATAGAATAATATTTTTTTTTATTATTGTACAAATTTCACGAACTTGCAGTTACCAAACCTGTCACGGGGAGAAAGGAATTAAATAAGCTCACAGGAAGTAAATTTAATGTCAACAAACTCTGCGGCCATCGTCACCCAGAATAAATGTTGATGCCCGGGGGCCAGAATTCTGTGGCCTCCACCACATCGAAACCACTGCCGTTTAGGGTATTTGATAGTGTGAATATGAGGGTATTTAGATTGTAAAATTTTTAGTAAATTTTGGTATTTTTTGTTAAAAATTATTAGTGATAATTTTTTTTTATGTTTGGTAATAAAAAGTGTAATTTTTTGTAACTTTAAGTAACTTTTTCAGTATTTAGTGAAATTGTTACTGTAGTATATCAAAAAAGTGATAATTTTTAAATGTTTGATAAGGTTTTTTATTGTAGCAAAGTAAAAAAGTATAAAAAAGTGAGGTTCACTGTCATATTAAATTCTGCAGCAGAGCAAAAAAGTGGTAAAAATTGGTAATTTATCAAATATTAAATTATTGTAACAGTAATAACTTTTGATATTTTTTTGGATAAAAACTGACCCACCAAACACAACCTCCATAGAGGGTAAAGCAATGACAGCAATTCTCTATCCCAATCTTTATTTTGTAGTCTACTGTATAACCATTCACTAGCATAGGATTATTTTTCATTCTTATATACCCAACAAATTTCCTGTTTAGATTTTCTATATTAGATTTTATAAATTAGTTTGTTTTGCAATTTGAATTCAATTGTACATTTTTTTAAAATATAAATTTTAATAAATTTTTTTTGAATTTGTAAATATTTTAATAAATTTTAATTAATTTTAATAAATACTCTTTGAATTTTTAAATTTAAATAAATATTTTCAAATTTTAAATTGCAAAGTATATACTTTTTTAAAATTTGAATATAACGGTCAAGAGTCAGGAGTAACACGGCAGAGAGAGAATGTATTATTTGGATATTGGGAACCAAATATGCTATTGAAAATAAAATTGAGAGAGAGTATAGGGATGGGAATAAAATAGGAAAAGAACATAAAGATATAGACATTGCTTGGTGACCTTTTTTTTTTTTGCAGATAATTCTTATATCTAAGGTTAGGGTGATTTTTTTACTGATAATTCTTATATTTAAAGATAAAAATTAATGGAGAAGTTGCAAGCTCTAAAAATTAAAATAATTATAAGTTTGAGAGTAAGAGTAATATCTATATAATAAAATAGAATAGATTTTAAAAATATTCTTCTCGTAAACTAAGATTTAATCGCTAAAATTTATTTTCTATTTCATTTAATGATTGAAATCATTTTTATATTTTTAACTACTTGATTAATTTAAATTTCGCTAAATTAAAATTGTCAACTTAAATTTCACTCTAATTATGATTTTTAAGAAATTGAACCTTCTAAATTACAATAACATAATTATTGTTTTCTTCTATAGTCTTTATTAAAAATTAATTAGAGAGAGAAAGATAACAAAATTACAAAACACATATAATAGTTAATAGGGTTTAAAGTTTTGGAAAGAAATTAAAACTCATCAATTATCATAATTTTTTCAACTTAAACTTTTTATCAAAAATTTTAACTATATAAGAAATTTAATAATAATTTTATTTAGAGTACTGTAGACACAAGTTATTGCTAATAAGTTTGATAAGATAAAATAAATAGTATTGTCTGCGTTTGAAGTTAAAAAAAAAAAATTTATAAAATTCTACTAATTAATTAAAATTTTTATAATTTTTTTTATCTCAAATTGTGTAAATTTCTATAAAATATCTACAAATCTGTTTAAATCTTCACAAATTTCAAAAGTTTTGATTCGAAAAGTCAAAAATAAATTATTTGCTAGAATCGTTCGAACGAATTCTCACTATTCATCTGCATTTTCTGTTTTTTGTTAATTGCACTCAAAGCACCTTTTGAGTTTGACCCGCGCCTTCACGTGGGTGTTTTCACCATCGATCATGCACATTGGAATTAATAATAATAATAATAATAATAATAATAATAATAATAGAATATTTGATATTCAAGATCTGGGGACAAATTATTCGAAGGTGACATGTACGAGGAGGGGCGTGCGAGATTATTTTGTGCCTACTTTAAGATTTGGAGTTATAAAAAAAAAAAATTAAATTTTATAAATTTTTATAAATATAAATTATAAGATTATAAAATTTAAATTTTTATTCATTATACGAAATATAATATATTAATTTTTATATTTTTATACAATTTTATATTCCTTTAAATATGTTAAATCATAACTCTGTTAATGTACTAAGTTATCAAAAAATATATATATAATAAAAATTAATATAAAAATATCATGTGATAAAATTTATTTACACATAGTTAAGAAAAATTAGAATTTTCTTTTATGGCTCTTTCAGCCATCAAAATTAAAAGAATGCAAAAGGCAGTGGTAGGAGCAGCCATACAATTTTGTAAATTGATCTCTCACTCCATTTTACAACCAAATGGTTTTCTAGTCCGGTTTGGAAGTGAAATTTTTAATAATTTTTAATATAAATTAATAAGTAGAATTTTTTATACATTTGATAAAATAAATAAAATTTTTTAATAATATTTGATGACTTTAAGTATTTAATAAAATAAATATAAATTTTTAAAATTTTTTTGTAATTTTTTAATGTTTAATAAAAATTTTAATAGCTTTTTAGTTAACTTAAAATGAAATGGCCTTGATCCAATCAAATCGATAAAAATTAATATTTTATTAAACAGTTAACTTGGCAAAAGAGGTAAAAGTTGGTGTTAACAAAACAATCAACTTACCAAAAGTTACTTTTTTTTCACTTTTGTCCTCCTCCAGACTTTGCTCTACTGCATTTTAAGTTTGAACTCGATTCTAAATAAGTCAAAAATAAAGTTTAATCTAAGCTCGATTCGAGCTGATTTTAGTTATAAATCAAATTCGAATCGACCTCAAATAACTAAAAAAAAAAAATTTTAGGAAGAGTTTGATTAATTAAAATTTAGCCAATAAGTAAACTAGAAGTATAAAAATTTGACATAAAAGTAATATATGATAAAATTTAATTAAAAATAAGTATAAAAAATAGTTAAAATTAATAATATTTGATTAATTTTTGTTAACCAAATGACACTTTAATTTGTTTCCACCCCTATTTTTTATGCTCTCACCCTTTGTGACCCTTGACTTTTGTATTTAAAATATATTATTTTAAGAGTCCTGCTATGTAACTTGAAATTTAAACTTGAATAGAAATTTAAATTATTGTCTCAACCGTAAATTACTTTATTTTTTGTAAAATTGTATTTTTATTTCAATATAAGTCAATTTGATTATTATTATTATTATATATAATTTAATTTAAGCAAAATCTTTCAATAAAATACATCACTATTAATAATTATTTTAATAATAATTAATTTTAATTAAATAATTAATTTAAAATTAAGTTACTAATTAAAAAATATTTACTAAAAAAATTTTAATAATATATTTAAATAACTTTAATTTTAATGGAACAAAATAAATCATTTATTAATTTCAATAAAATTTATTAATAAATACATAATTTAATAGTAAATTATTATTCATGAAAAATAAAGCTTATTTAATAAAAAATTTGAATGAAACAGATTATTTTATAATAAATTATTACTTATTAAAAATAATTTTAATTTTATAAAATAACTTATTTTAATTATAAATTAATATTCCAATAGAATTAATTAATAAAATAAAATAAATTATTTAGTTATAAATTATTATTTATTATATTATATTTTAATAAAATAATTAATTTTAATTTTAATTAAATAAACTATTATTTTGTAATTTTATGATATAATTTTATTATAATTTTTCATAAAAAAGGGGTTGCTGTGCCAGGGTGGAGCAAATCCAATTTTGGGAGCGGTACGACTGTAATTGTTGAGCAAAATGAGGTGTAATTGTTTGGAAACTAGAACAAGGGGCAACAAACGCAGTGTGAGGACTTATTACGTTAAACGCCGTCCAAACGGACTATTATTCGAGTTGGTTAGCGTAGAGTGGGGAGAGACGATGGCCCTTCTCTCTCCTCCCTTTCGCTCATCATTCACTTCCTCCTTCTGCTTTTTCGCTTCCCATTTTCTGCAAAACAATTCTCATACTTTCTCACTCTAGCAGGAAATTTTCCGAGAAAATCACCCTTCGTTCTCTTGGCAACGCCGATCTCTTAGTACTTTTGATTGCTTCCCAAAGCACCTGAATCTCACATTTATATAGATACGTATACATGTATATACGAATTCTCTTGTTTGGGGAGTGAGTCAAGTAGTCAATTAATAGGATGCTACTTTTGGATCTGAAGATGAATTTGTGAAGTAATGTGGCCACGACATTGTGGCTTATGCTCCGTGATTTGTCAGTGTTGACTCATTGGGATTGGGCTTTGAGGTAGGTAGGAACTTCAATGGCGACTTCGGAGCTCTGGATTCGACGGTAGAAGTTAAATTGCACAAAGAAAGTCGCTGGTGTTGGTTGGAATCCTTCAAGGTTTGCTTCCTTACCTCATTGTATTCTTTTTAGGTTAATGAATTTGTGATTGGGTCTATACATATATGTGCGTGTCTATGTATATTACATGCATATATTGGGGTTGTTCTTGAGCTTTGGTTCAATTTCAAGGTGTAGTGGTAGATCTGGGTGAGTACTGTCAGGAATTTGTGACATTTTCGATTGCTGTTACATGTCTCCCTTGACGGCTTTTCTGAAGGATTAAAAGACTTGTTTTTTTTTTTTTTTTTTTGTAGCTGAAATTTGGAATTTGATTTGAATGACATGTATGTGAAAATGTTCATTTTTAGGAATTAGCCCGGTTGTAGTTTCAAGTAATCGGAAATTTGAGGTGCGGATTTGCTGAAATTACTCTATTCTCCGTTCGAAGAAAAGGTCACGGAACGAAGTGTACATTGTCTTGGGTTTTGATTTTGGCAAATTTAGTTTAGTACCCTGATTTCGAGTAAGAGTTAAGAAAATAGGATCGAGGAGTATTTTTGTGAGTTAGCACAAGCATAGCTGGCGGTTGACAAAATTCAGGATGATTTTTGTTTGCTCTCAGATCCTAAGAAGTGATAACCATGATGGCATGAGATGGTAATATCATTGTAAGTCCGACTCCCAGTTTTATTTTTTCCAATAAAAAATTTAGAGCTCTGTTGTGTCTTGCACTTGCAGTTCACTTAAACTTGTATTTAAAGCTATCTTATGTCTTTTTTTTTTTTGAAAAATTGTATTGTTTGATTGTTTCCTTTCTTTGATTGCTCTAAAATTCCTTCCTCTGTTGTGTAATATCTGCTTCCTACTTCTCTGAGTTAGGTCTGAATTTGAATTAATCACTTCTTTTTTTTTTCTTTTTTTTTTTTTTAACTTTTTCTTACTAATGGATGTTACAGAAAGAGAGGTATAGTGTGCTTCTTTTTTTCTTCTAGAAAGTTGAGAAAATTCCTCTCGTAATGAATTATTAGTGACAGATGTTTCAAAACTCTAGTGATATTGATTCTATCTAATAAAGATTTTCAGCCCTGTACTGCTAGTCTTACACAATTTACATGGTGCCTCCAAATTTTGATATAATCAACCTGTTTTTCTTTTTTTTTTTTAACTCATTTTTTTAATGAATATGAATTATTAAAGGTTTTCGCTTGACGCACAATCTACTGACTACATTGTTACCTCTATCAACATGTACGTTTGTGTCTGTATACATGCATTTAATTAAGCTACAAATTAAAAAAAAAAAATTTGTTGATACAATCAAATAACATAATTATTGCTTTGTATCAGAATAGGAAACTACTATTCTTTGGAAGTATGAAGCTATATACACTTCTATTGGCAGATGGATAATATTTGCTTCATTTGTTATTTGTGTTGCCCCCTGTCTTGACTGTTTGCTTGTCTATGGCAACCAAATACATTTTAATCTCGAGGTTGCATTAATACTCCAACTGGTCTCATAACATGTTGTTCCACGCGTACTTAAAGATCAAACATGTGAATTTATTATTGTAGTGAACAAGTTAGTAGCAATAAAGTTACAGGAAAGAAGGCTTTTAGATTCTCTGCTATTTTGATTTGATGAATGTAAGTAAGATTGATATGTCATAAAGTAACATCATGACAGCTTTGATCTTTGGCAAGTCTGAACATATTTCATGGTGTAGTCTTTGAGGGAGAAGGGAGGAGTTGTTTTCTGTTTACATTTCTTGCAAACAGAGGTTAATTACGTTTTATAAAAGAAATTAATTGTGTAAAATATTTCTGCTTCTGGCTTCTTTTCAATTCCTGCACTATAGCATGGATTAGAAGCTTGTTGATTTTTTTTTTCTTATATTGGGAACTATGCGATGGTTATTATTGCAAATTGCAATTCATGCTTTTGACATAGTAGGTTACCTTTGTATTTCTCATTTCATTATGACCAATAGTAATTGATTTGTCTTTACTGAACCAGGAAAAAAACAAGCCCTGTACTGCTTTCAGTTCCATATGACTTCTGAACAATACTCCATGAAAATCTGCTTTAATTATCTGCTGCTTTCTTCAGTCTTTGTTATTGTTACTCTTCTCCCTCTGACTCTTGGTGACCTGAACTCCGATAAACAAGCTCTTCTGGCTTTTGCTGCCGCTGTCCCTCATGGTCGGAAACTCAACTGGAACCCTGCTACCCTTGTTTGCTCATCTTGGGTGGGCATCAACTGCACTTCCAACGGCACCCGTGTTGTTTCCCTTAGACTTCCTGGTGTTGGACTTGTGGGACCCATCCCGGCTAACAGTCTTGGAAAATTAGATGCCTTAAGGGTTCTCAGTCTTCGGTCCAATATCCTGAGTGGGAATCTTCCTTCTGATATCCCTTCCCTTCCTTCCCTACAATGCCTCTTTCTCCAGCATAATAACTTCTCCGGTGAAATTCCTACTGTATTTTCACCTGAACTCCATGTTCTAGACCTTTCATTTAATTCCTTCACTGGCAGTATTCCACTAACAGTTCAAAATTTGACACAGCTCACTGGATTAAACCTCCAGAACAACTCCCTTTCTGGACCTATCCCCAATGTCACCCTCCCAAGACTCAAGCATTTGAATTTAAGCTACAACCATCTTAATGGCTCTATTCCATTGTCTCTTCAGAAGTTTCCCAATTCTTCATTTGCGGGAAACTCTTTCTCATGTGGCCTGCCTCTAAATCCTTGCTCCCCCGAATCCCCTCCACCTGTTCCTCCCCACATATACACCCCTCCACCCAGTGCCCCTGAAAGGCCAAGCTCCAGAAAGAAACTACCAAGATGGGCTATTATTGCCATTGCAGCTGGAGGGTCTGTGCTGCTGTTTCTCGTTGGTCTAATCATATTGTTCTGTTGTTTGAAGAAAAAGGATAGTGACAGGAGCAACATGTTGAAAGGAAAGGCCCCAAGTGTTGGAAGGAGTGAGAAGCCCAAGGAAGAGTTTGGAAGCGGCGTGCAGGAGCCTGAAAAGAACAAGCTAGTTTTCTTTGAAGGCTCTTCTTATAATTTTGATCTTGAGGATTTATTGAGGGCTTCAGCTGAGGTGCTGGGTAAGGGAAGTTATGGAACTGCATACAAGGCTGTCTTGGAGGAGTCAACAACAGTGGTGGTAAAACGGTTGAAGGAGGTAGTGGTGGGGAAGAGGGACTTTGAACAGCAGATGGATATTATAGGGAGAGTTGGGCAGCATCCAAATATTGTGCCTCTCCGTGCTTATTATTACTCAAAGGATGAGAAACTCCTTGTTTATGATTATATCCAGGGCGGCAGCTTGTCTACACTTTTGCATGGTATGCATTTTTTGTTATTTTTCCTTTTCAAATAGAACAGAAATTATATTTTCAACAGTCAAAAGTTTGGATTGCCATGGGTGCGAGTGTTAGCTTTAGAGCATCTACTTTGCACAAGTAGTGTAAAAACTAGCTTTGCCTTTAGTCTTCACCTTCATAGCAATCTTGATTGGTAAGGACCAACACTCGGTCTGGCAGTTTGAGTTTGAGCTGCTAGTTGTGAAAATATAGCTCAAAGTAAGGCCAGACACATCATGCAACTGACTGGAGGTTAGCTTTGTATATAGTTCGCCACTCATCAACATTGGGAATAGTTGGGACCAATACTCATAAATAGCCCGCCC
>JAVXUM010000011.1:3478740-3489550 GCA_035590655.1 Pouteria glomerata | reverse complement strand
CCCCCCCCCCCCCCCAAAAAAAAAAAAAAGAAAGAAAGAAAGAAAGATTGCATGCATAGAAAACTGACAGAAAACTGTGAGGGCACATATGAAATGAATGTTTTAAGAGGAGTTTGATCCCTCTGGAAGCCAGGCATCTCTGGTATGGTGTTTAAATGACTGAATACGTGGTAGTGAATACTATACATCCTTTGTACACATCTTTAATTCTTCATGTTTGTCACTATTTATATATGATCTCTATGACAATTTCTTGTACTCCAGACATTTATACAGTGAATTTGTTTCTTTTTCCTTTATTTTATTTTATTTTACTTTTTTTCCGTAAGCATTTCGAAGCTCATATTAGATCAGCATAATTGTGTAGACTGACCTAGTTAAAAATCCTTTGTTGGTGGGGTGAACTGCTTTTGGAAGTCTCATCAAGTTGGTAGGTTACTATAGTATTGAAATCATTTTGTACTTTTGCATCGACCCATGGTAATAGAAATCAGATAAAATCTTCCAGACTTCCAGTCGAGCAAGTTCTGATAGATCTCTTATTTGTACATATTGCATTCCCATGTGTGAAAATCCAATGTTGAATCAGCTTTTCTCATGGCCCTCTAGCACTCAAATTCAATGAAATCGCAGGGGACAGGGGTGCTGGAAGAGATCCACTAGACTGGGACTCGAGAATTAAGATTTGTCTTGGAGCTGCAAGGGGGATTGCCCATCTTCATTCTGTGGGTGGCGCAAAATTCACTCACGGCAATATCAAGGCCTCAAATGTCCTCCTGAGCCAAGATCTAGATGGCTGCGTCTCTGATTTTGGCCTAGCCTCACTACTGAACTTCCCTCCCACTCCATCTCGGCACGCAGGATACCGAGCTCCCGAGGTTATTGAAGCACGAAAGCACACTCATAAATCAGATGTGTACAGCTTTGGTGTCCTGCTGCTTGAGATGCTGACTGGAAAACAACCAATCCAGTCCCCTGGGCGCGATGACATGGTGGATCTGCCTAGGTGGGTTCAGTCAGTTGTGAGGGAGGAGTGGACGGCGGAGGTTTTTGATGTCGAGTTGATGAGGTTCCAAAACATTGAAGAAGAGATGGTGCAGATGCTGCAGATTGCCATGGCATGTGTTGTGAGGGTGCCAGACATGCGACCCACCATGGGTGAAGTTGTTAGAATGATTGAAGAGATCCGGCAATCCAACTCAGAGAACCGGCCATCTTCGGAGGAGAAATCCAAGAATTCAAATTTGCAGACCCCTTGATTGCTGTTATATATTGTCATTGTTCTTCTGTTCATTCTTCCATATTCTATTCTGAGAAATTCTTTCTGATTCAGGATTAACAAGGTTTCCTAGTTCAAAGCCTGCATGCTAGGTATGGTTTTTCCTCTGGGGTATTTAAACCTTCCACGCATGTGTGGCTTCAGAGGTTATGATTCAATTGTTGGATTTCGTTTAGGATTTATGACTGTCACTCTTTAGGAGATGTGTATTTGTTTTTAAATTAATTTTCATGCAATTTATTGGACAACATTAATCGTGATTTGATCTGAAAAATTAGCCCCAAAAGTTACTGTTTCAACAATGGAATTGATACAAACATGACTTCCATTTTTGACATATTTTTTTGCTTTGAATTTACTCACGTCCATGCCTCGTGCGTACGTATGTCAACTGATGGACTTCAATTCGTTGGTTTTAACTTTTGCGTTGGACCGTCTCACGCTATGTTGCTACCCATTTGGCTTTCCAAGGTTTCAATCCATCAACAAATGAAATTAAACAAACATCTCATTTTGATAGAGTTTTCTAAAATGGTTTTCATTTTAGAATGAATAGGGAAGCGACAAACTTATGAAAACTTTGTGATGTTTGAGGGTTTTATTTATGAAACGAAGAAAAATTTTTATTCCAAATGTGTGTTTAAAATACAAAATTTTTGTTTACTATATCATATCAAATCAAATCAATTTTAAGAAACAAATATTTTTAAACACACTGTAAATGAAACAAACATATGAAAACTTTGTGATGTTTGAGAGCTTTATTTATGAAATGAAGAAAAATTTGTATTCCAAATATGTGTTTAAAATACAAAATTTTTATCTACTATATCAAATCAATTTTAAGAGATAAATATTTTTAAACATAGTGTAAATGAAAAAATAATTATATAAACTCGCAACTATCTTATCATTTTGAAATGTCTAGATCGATTTTCACACTATTATAAAATATGAAAAGAAAAATAGCAAATTTATGAATATATATGTGTTCGAGTTTTAGAAATGAAAGGAAAAAAATTCGTGTTATTGGTTGCCTTTATGCCACGATAATATAATTTTTTTAAAAGTATTTTTAAATAAATTTGGGCATACTTTATTGTTTTATTATTGTCTAATAATTTTTATTGTTATCTTTAATCTTAAATAAAGCCATTCCCTTTTAAAGAAAATAAATCAAAATGAAAAATTAAGACCTCGTTTGATAACGTTTTTATTTTTTGTTTTTCTGTTTATATTTTTAAAAATTTGTAGACTCGCAACATAAATATGTTTGTTAAATTTATTTATATTTTTTTGTTTCCAAAAAAAATGAAAACTTAAATAGAAAAACATAAATAAAAAAAGTATTTTTACTTAATTTTTTTATGCTACAAATATTTTGTTAATTTTAAAACTTTATTCATTTTTGTTATATCGTATTAATATAAATTCTTCCAATAAATAATATAATTCAATTAAATTAATTAAATTAATTATGCAAATTAATATGTAATATATATTATTAAATTATTTTTAATAAATAATAAAACTAAATTAATTAATTAAATTTCTTATAATAATCAATTTAATTTAATTTAATAATTCATTATTATTAAATTATTATAAATAATTATCATAATTAATTTATTAATAAATAATTAAATTAGATTAATTACTAAAATCAATTAAATATATTATCAAATTATATTTAATAATTAATAAATAAAATTAATTAATTAATTTAATTTAATATAGTAATCAATTTAATTTA
This sequence comes from Pouteria glomerata, assembly GCA_035590655.1. Lineage (NCBI taxonomy): Eukaryota > Viridiplantae > Streptophyta > Magnoliopsida > Ericales > Sapotaceae > Pouteria > Pouteria glomerata. The sequence goes on along the minus strand of JAVXUM010000011.1, from coordinate 3,486,518 downwards.
ATAATTAATTATTATTAAATTATTTTTAATAATTATCTAATTAAATTAAATTATTATTAATTTAATTTATTTAAAATTTATTTTATTAATTTATATTAATAAATAATAAAATAATATTAAGTAATTCTAAATCAAATAATTTTATAATCAATCAAATTTAATTATTTATTTAATATGAAATATATTTTATTATATTTTTAATGAATAATATAATTAAATTATAATTAATATGTTTTATATTTTTGCTAAATTAAATGATATGATAATTATATTTCATTCAATTATTTTTAGTAGATAATATAATTTATATTGAATTTACTATATTTATATTTATTAAATTAAATTATTTTTAGTAAATAATTTAATTGATTAGTTTAATTAATTTAAGTTAAATTAATATAAAATATATTTTATTAAATTCAATTAATTTCTAACAACAAATAAAATTAAATATTTTTTAAAAATAAAAAATTTATAATTATAAATAAAATTATGTTTTTAAAGGTAATTTTAATATTTATTTCAAAAAACCATAATAAAAATTAAAAAATATAAAATATAAACAAGAAAACTCAAGAATTATCAAACAAAACCCCTAAATAATCGAACGTCTTGTTACTTTTGAATTTTTACAAAATAAAATAAAATTTCTATAAATTTTTACAATCTAAATTACAAGCATATAAAATTTAAAATTTTTATTTACAACACAAAAAGAAAAAATAAGTTATTAATTTTTTTAATTTTATATAATTTTATACAATTTCATGTCACCCGAAACAGACTCCGGCAACTGAGCAATATCGGAACCCGCCCCGGTATTCTTCGTCAATTTTGCGTGCCTGAATGGGTCTAAAGTAGCGTACGAAGAGAGTGTTCCCATTGCTTGTACGCCGACAATGACTTTGAACCAACGATAATTCTAGAAGCTGTCTTGGCTCTCTCGTGTATCACTTGGTTATACAGGATTGACCCATACAGGATTGACCCTGCAACCGCTACTGGCTTTCTCTCTCTCCCTCTCGGTCGCATTGTGTGTCAAATTCAAGTCATTCGTTTGCCCCTCTCTTATCATCAGGTATCCTTTCTCTCTGTGTTTATATGTCAATTCTTGTTGTTTCTGTTTGTATATTCGGAGTCTAGGGTTTTTGTTTTGGGAAGAAGGAACCTGATCTTGAATCCTGTGGTTGACTGTTGAGCTGTTCCTTCATGTTGATTGTTAGATCTATGAACTGATTTTAGATTTCGCTGGTTCACGATCTGCTGCTACTTGCTTAAGCGTTGCAGTGAGGTTGATTAGGCCTTCGACTTATTTATGGCATCGAAACGGATATTGAAGGAGCTCAAGGACTTGCAGAAGGACCCTCCAACATCATGCAGCGCCGGTGAGTTCTTTGTACTTGTGATTTTTTTTTTTTGGGCTCCTTGTTTGGAGTAGTTACCCGATTGACTGGAAAGTGGGGGCGTTTGGAGCTCCGAAAAACTTCAAAAATTTTTATAAATTTCTATAAAAGTTAAATTTTCTATTCACTGCAGAAATGTTGAGGCTTCATCTTTTACAAATTTATACTAACTTTTTTACAACTCCAAACATCAGTTATCTATTGAAGTTTTGTCTCATTTTTACAGGTCCTGTGGCTGAAGACATGTTTCACTGGCAAGCAACAATTATGGGGCCTAGTGATAGCCCATATTCAGGAGGCGTATTTCTGGTTTCTATTCATTTTCCTCCTGATTATCCTTTTAAGCCTCCCAAGGTAGATTTTCATGTAGATTTACCCTATTTGGTGTTTCACTACTAAGAAATTTTACGATTAAGTGCAATTAATAGCTGATGGATTTATTTATTTTTTTTGTATGTATTTTAAGGATTGCTCTCCTGTTTTGTTGGATAACATTGTTGATCATAATCTTGGAATTGTAATTTGTAAATGTAGACTACACAGTAGACATGCTATCCAATGCTACTCATTAAAAAGCAAAATATCAAATAACCCAATGTATTACTTATACGTAGGATTCAATTGTATTTTGAATTTGATAGCAATTAACTTCAAGTTTCAAATCACGCATCTCAGAATCCTAAAACTGCAAACACGAACATCTCAGTGTTGAAATGGGAGCTACAAGGTTAAAATTGTGACAATGGGAACACAGTAAATAGGAGGACAATGCAAAAAAGAAGCCCTTTGAGATAAGGCATAGAAATGGTATGAGCATTAACAAAAAAAAATGAACAAGAACCTCGAAACTAAGACTTTTTACTTTGATATTAGAAAATAATATACATAGTCGTACATCTATGATTCCTTTTTTGGTTGAGCAGGGGGAATCTTCTACTTGAGGAAGAATTTGATTTTATCATCAAAGGCGGCAGTGAAGCTGAAGTTTTTTTTTTTATTTTTAAAATACCTTTAAGAACTTGAAAAGAAATTTAAAAGAGGTAGTTAAACTAATTTTGCATTGTTTTGAGTTAATCATCAAAGGCGGCAATGAAATTGATTTTTTTTTAATTATATATATGTGCTTGAAAGGCTTAAAAGAAATTAAAAAAAAGAGGTAGTTTAAACTAATTTTGCATCCTTTTGAGTCTAGTGAAGTTTAATTTTCAAATTCCCAACTTTTTGGATGAAAATGTTGGAATTTCTCAGTTCTACTAAATGCGAAGGTAGTCAAAGGGTGCACATTCAACTTGTGATTTGTCTTGTTTGCATCACACCGTATACTGTACAACAGGTATGTGTCATATGCATGTCCTATATGCTACTCTGCATGGAATACAGATGGTCCCATGAATCGTAAAATACTAATAGAAATGGTACTGTGCTTGTCAATAGAAGGCTATGTTCATTGTATATCCTATACTATTGGGATTTACGAATGACTTGGTTCATGTTACAGGTGGCGTTTAGGACTAAGGTCTTCCACCCCAATGTTAATAGCAATGGAAGTATCTGCCTCGATATTTTGAAAGAACAATGGAGTCCAGCATTAACGATATCTAAGGTTTGATCTATCTCCTATCTCTTATATTGATTCACAAGTCACTTTTTTTTTCCATTATTCTGTGTGTCATGAGTTGCATGAATCATGTCAGGCTGTTGTGTGCATGATTATGAAACATAGTTTGAATTAATTGCTTACCTGGAATGGAAAATTTGATACCATTATTGATATCCTGTGAAGATAACACAAGAATTGGTTTTTCTTAAACTGTCATGCCATTGAAACAAGTATTAGATTGAAAACAGAATTATTTGCTTTTTCTTATGCTATGTTCTATAGATGTTTACAGTCCTTTTATTCTCTTAGCGTTCTTGTAACTTTGTGTGTGTGTGTGTGTGTGTGTTTTAACTTATTTTCTTTTTTTTTTTTCTTAAAAAAAAAAAGAAACACTCCCAATATTTATCTACTTCAGTCCCTTCAAGTAATTAAGGACTCCGTTTGGTAATGTGGGATAGTGAAAGTTGGAAGTGCACAAATATTGGAGGCATATTCATCACACATTAGCTGACAATCTGCCACTCAACTTGTCCATTGAAAGTTGCGTCCACCACTAAGTTGGTTGCTCACTCCAATTCCTCTTCCATACAAGTGTTAACACAAAATAGTAACATTTCAGTACCCGCTCTGCTACAAGCACCAATCTATCATCCCTACAAATTATAGTCCTAATCACCATCACTTGCTACCATTTTGGCATGAAATAAAAATTTCCTGTTCTGCCATCCCCTTGGCCAGCATGCCAAAAACTGCCAAGTGAAAATAAATGTTGAGTATATCATTATATGTGTGGAGGATCAAGTTTACATTATAAATTAAATACTTCAGCTAGATTTTGAAATAGATCATGCTTAGTTGTGGCTGCTTTGCTGTTTAACAAGGACCGTGGCATTCTCTCACACCATTAGCTCTATTGGCAAGAATCAACTCAATTTAGCCTTTCCCACCTAAATGAGGTTGGCTGTAGAGATATTTTCCCCGTTTGCCACTTGGTTAAGGGTCATTTCTTTCACTATACCACTCTGAACCATGTTTTTCTTTATTATTTATACCTACTTTAGTATTTAATAAATTTTTTCCCCTCAATTTTTCTCTAATTGGTGCCACCTCTACCGTGAATCAGCCATTTAATAATAGTATGATCACATAAAACACCATATGTATTCCTTCACTTGATCCAACTTGCGTTAATTCTGTGTAATATTCCCAACAAAAATTTGTACCAGCTTGAAGAAGTATGTAAATTGACCACTTAAGCATTTCTTAATTTTCAATGTCAACTATTCCTTCATTTATTTTTTATTTTTTATTTTGGTTATTACTAAATTTATACTTCAAATATTTAATTTTACTTCTATTTATCTTAATTTTATCAAAATCCGATCACTTCTCTCTATAATTCTAACTTAGCATTAAGGATTAAAATTTCATTTTGGTTGCTTGTTTCAATTAGCACATTATTATAAATGTTTCAAAAGTGTTTCTAAAACGTTTCATGAGTGACACAAAAATATTAAAATAGCTAAAAAGTGTTTAGAAGTATTTATCAAGATGCACTTAAATATACACAATAATAAAATAATTAGAAAACTTAGATGCCATTTGGTATACTTGTTTTGAGTTCATTTTTTATTTTGCGTTTTTTGAAAATAAGAAAAATAAGGAAAGAGTTTAAAACGCATTTGGTCATTTATGTTTTTAAAATTTATTTTAGAAAATAGAAAATGAGTTTACACAGAGAATGGAAAAAAGTAAAAATTTATTGTGAGCGTTTTTAATCTAAAATAAAGAAAATCTCAAAATATGGAAAACAGAAAATGTCAAATCAAATGCGTTTTTTGTTTTCCTTATATTGAGATTTTTCAAAACATAAAGCACATAAAACAGAAAATAGAAAACAAAAGTAAAAATGCAAACCAAATGCCACCATATTATTTTGGTATATTTTGTTTGTATATTTTGTGTTTTTTTTTTTCTTTTTTTTTTTTATGTATTTGGATGGAAAAATTCAAGTTATTATTCCACTAATATTTTGTTTCAATTTCTAAGGAAACTGAACCTTGTCAATCATTTCATGGAAAATAAATTATGATTTGATCATTTTTTAGTATTATTTTTATGTTTTGTTTCGTCTACTAAAATTATATCATCAACAAACCACATACAGCACGTCCATTCTTGTATATGTCTGGACAATTCATTCATAACTAAAACTAAAAGATAAATGAGTTATGAAGAAAACCTGATGAAGACCTATAGTATTAGGAAATTTGCTAATATTGCTAGCTACCCTTTTTAGGGCTATGGCTCTACTAGACATGTCTTGCAGAATATAACTTATCTATCCCGGCATTATTCAACTCATATCTGCGTATGTTGTCCAAAACAGAATACCCTACTAGTGCCTTTTTGTTTGAATTCCAAAATGGGAATGACCTGTCTAATCTAGTAATATCTGCTGCATCAAACACGTGCAGAAGCCCTTGCATATTTCGTTTTAAATATAGGAAAGTTGAATGCTCTATATCCTTAATAAACCTCAAATTCTAGGAATTATTCAACTCATCTGTTTATATCGTCCAAAGCAGAATACCCTACTAGTGCCTTTTTGTTTGAATTCAAAAGTGGGAATGACCCGTCTAATCTACTAATATCTGCTGCATCATTGCGTTTTAAATATTGGAATGTTGAATGCTCCATGGCCTTAACAAACCTGAAATTCTAAGGGTACCATTGTTCCAAAGATAATGATTTTACAAGTTGAATTTTATTTATTTGGTATTATTATTTTAAAACCTACCACAAGTGAAATGGATCATGTTTCATTCATCAGACCCCCCAAATTTGGTTTGTGAAATTGTTGACGAAGGAATATATTAATTTTGTTGTGGTTGCCCTTGGCTGGGGAATGGAGGGCTTTCTCAAGTTTTAAGTGGTGCTCATGTGACATCGTAATAATTTTGTGCTAAAATAAATTAACAATAAAGACACTAAGTTTTGCCTTGGTGTGTGAGGTTGTATTCACCCAAAATAAAATAAAAAATGAGAGTAAGGTGTCATAGAGATTACCATGTAATGGATTTCAGGCTTCATGCATCTATCTTTAATTTTTCAGCTTCAGGGGAATTCTGTTTTTAAGTTAAACGAACTTTTGTCAGGTTCTGCTGTCCATCTGTTCCCTATTGACGGATCCCAACCCCGATGATCCGCTTGTACCAGAAATAGCTCACATGTACAAAACCGACAGAGCTAAATATGAGGCCACTGCTCGAGGCTGGACCCAGAAGTATGCCATGGGATGATGGTAACAACTAAAAAGAAACTCCCCTTTGGCTCTTCTTAAAAATGTGAAACTGTGTCCTTTTCGGATGTGCTTGGGGTCAAAGAATAAATTAAAAAAAAAAAAAAAATTCGTGGCAAGGAACTTTGTTTATCGATCTCACTTAAGACCATAGTCGTCAAAATCTCAATTTGGATCTTCTGATCCTATAATTTTATGATTCATTTTAGATAAATCGATTCGGTTTTTTTTTTAATAAAAATTCATTGGATGTAAGATCTTATAATTTAAGTGTGGGATCTTATGGGATCAAAAAATTCTAGTCCTATTTGATCTATATTTTATATTCTCTTACTTAATACGTTGTTTTTGTTAGTATTTTTCCATTTGTATTATATACACATTTATACTATGTTTAAATTGGTTAAAAGTAATTCATATTGAACTAAATAAATATATTTCTATGTTGTAATATCTCACAAAAATTAGAGAGAGAGAAGAATATAATCGCAATTTGAATGTTTTTTATTTCTAATTTTGATCGTCTAGCATGAAGTTAGGCACGTGTTCTCTTCCTTACATGGCATATCAATATATATATTTCATTTAGTATCTTTAATTAGTCAAATAGGTTTTTCTTTTTTTTTTTTAATTATTATTTCATTTTCTTAATTTTTTAACAATTAATTATTAAATTAAAATACTCTCATTCACCATTATTTTTCCTTTTTCTATTTTCTTGTTACTGCATTTATTACAAATAGTACTTTAGAGAGTATAATGTTTATTATTAACGCTCATCTTATTCATCTCTCTCTCTCTCTCTCTCTCTCTCTTTAAATGACATGATGTTTAAACTTCATATATATTTTATACTGTGTAGTGTGTTATTCGGTTGTAAAACTTTTGCTTTTGTATTATTTAATGAATTGTATTCATGCAAAAATTACTATGCGTCTTTTTCCTTTTTTATTAGGATCTCATAATCCTCATTTCAACTTTATAAACCCCGTAAAAGATGCAATTTAGGAAGAATTTTACCTGGTGATGAAATTGGTAGATTGTGAACAATATTCTTAAGACAGTGGAAACGATGAAAGAAAATTGTAATTTAATGAGTGATGTGCGTCGGTCAAACTGGTTTGGAGTTTGTACAATCCTAAAATTGAATCGATTTTTTCAGTTCTTGAAATTTGGATCCAAAATGAACTGATTTAAAATTATAATGGGACCAAAAATATTAGGTTGGTTTGATTCTAGTTAGCCCAATATATATTTTATATTTTTCTGGTTGTTTCAGCTTGGTTCAAACCTTGTATATACAAGACTATAACATTGTATACTATAAACCCTATAAATAATATTCTTTTGGGTTGGTTTTATTTCTGTTTGAGTTTGGGTTTAATTCTTCCTTCTACTGGCTTGAGTACTGAACCCAAAAATGTTAGTTTGTCAATTTATAGATTTAGAATGGAATCGATTTTGGTATTGACCA